>OU426861.1:8628777-8653777 GCA_911387685.1 Dolichovespula media | reverse complement strand
TCCTATATATATATATGTGTGTGTGTGTGTGTGTGTGTTTATATATCTTTATATATCGTGTGGATCTTACATAATACGTTGATATATATATATATATATATATATGTATGTATGTACCCCCTGTTACTCGTTAAGTACGAGAATTGTCAAAACACACACACGCATATAATAACGCACAACTTAATGGGTTATTATATTTGCCTTTCTTATCAAACAAGGATCAACGATAACGATGATAACAATAACAACAAACAAACGAGAACGAGTATCGTTCTTATCGTGTTCTATTAGTTCCGTCGACATTAAGTGGAGAGGGTTTGTGTTTCTTCTTCTTCTTCTTTTTCTTCTTTCAATGTTCGTAGACGTAAGAAAGTGCACCGAAGAGAAGTAAAGTAGTAGTAGTAGTAGTAGTAGCAGTAGCAGCAGTAGTAGTAGTAGTAGTAGTAGTAGTAGTAGTAGTAGTAGCAGAGGAAGAAGTTACGAAGATGCACACGTGTCTCGTAGCAAAACTCCAAGTGGCATGAGTAGACTCGAAACGCGCGAGAAGAGAGAGAGGAATCTCGCTCGCTCGCTCGCGAACGTACACACCACTTTCACTATTTCTTTTCTTTTCTTTTCTCTTCTTTTTTTTTTTTTTATTCCTTTTTTACTTTTTCTTGCTTTCTTTCTTTCTTACTCTCTCACTCTCTCTCTCTCTCTCTCTCTCGTTCGTTCGTTCGTTCTTGTTGTCTCTTTTCCCCTTTCGTACGAGTGTCACACAGTCGAGGAAGAAGAAGAAGTAGTAGAAATAGAAGAGGAGGAAGTAGAAGAAGTAGAAGTAGAAGTAGAAGTAGAACAAGTAGAAGTAGAAGATAGTAGAAGTGGAAGAGAACTGATAGTACGTGGCACGTCCTTCTCTATCTCTCTTTCACTCTCTCTCTAGACGTCCCCGAAGAGAAGAGAAGAGAAGAGAAGAGAAGAGACGAGTAAAAGTAAATGTGCGGTAACGCGACGGCGACGACAAAGACGACGACTCGTAGCAAATCTTAGGAGGGCCACGCACGCGGTGGTTCCTCTGTCTCCCTTCCTATCTCTTTCCTTTTCAAACGAGTCTGCCCGCGAAAAACTCGATCTTTTTGCTCCTTGCCATCCCTGCGCGGGAATTCGTCGATCGACTGGCCGTTCCCGAAGAGCTCACTGGAATATATCGCGTCGTGAAATTTCCCTCGCCGTATCTCTCTCTCTCTCTCTCTCTCTCCCTCTCCCTCTCTCTCTCTCCCTCTCCCTCTCTCCACCCTCCCTCTCTATTTCTCTCTATCCATCGATCTATCTATCTATCTATCTATCTATATATCTGTCCGTCCGTCTGTCTGTCCGTTTGTCTATCTCGCGCGTCCCTCCCCCCCCTCCAACCCTTCCCCTCTCTCCATCCTTCTCCTTTACCCAATCTCACGAGGAGAGGGAGATAAGAGATATTGAGATCTATCTATGTTCCTCTATTTTATCTTTTTTTTCTAAAGACGACGATCGGCACGACAGGCGCCGGGGACCAATTCTCCCTCCCTCCCTCCCACCCTCTCTCTCTCTCTCTCTCTCTCTCTCTCTCTCTCTCTCGCCTCTCATTCTTTCGGACCTTCGCGAAGAAACGTTTGTGGTCGAGAAACTTCCGACGAGAGAAAGCAGTCGGAAGTTGGCGGAGAGAAAGAGAGAGAGAGAGAGAGATAACGAGAGTACGAGAGTACGAGAGAGGTAAAAGAGAATTGGACAAAAGCGTCCTTGATTCTCCTACCGAGGGTGGGGAATGGGGAAAACTTGCCTAACTCGGAAGTACGTTCCAAAAACGTGAAGAAGGCCCTTGCGTCTGGTGAACGACGAAAGAAAAGGATAAAAATCGTTGAGAGTTAAGGACAAGGAGAGGAGTTAGAGGGTGGACAAAATTCTCCGAGTGTAAGGGGGCAGGGGGCGGAGGGGAGGGGATGGGGAAACATCAAAAAAGATGGAACGAAAGGAATTTAAGAGAGAGAAAGAGATAGATAGATAGATAGATAGATAGAGAAAGAGAGAGAGAGAGAGAGAGAGAGAGAGAGAGGAAAGAGAAATCTTCGAAAGTATTTCCAAAGAGAAAGAGATAGAGAGAAAAGATGGAAAGAAGAAAAAGGAAAGAGAGAGAGAGAGAGAGAGAGAGAGAGAGAGAGAGAGAGAGAAAGAGAAAAATAGAGAGAGATAGTTGCTGACTGTTATCGATGGGCAGTCGAGCCGTTTGCCAAACGCAGACTGCCACTGTGGTCGACGGTGTGACCTACTCGCACTGCTCTCAGCTGCTTCCAACCCCCAGAGCCATACCGCCTACCCCTACTCCAGACTTCGATCCCACCAAGCCTACTGGTCCTTCTCCTAGCCCCCACCAACGACACCACCAACCACCTCCGTCTGCCATCACCCACCCTCTTCTCTCCTCAACCCCTTCTACACTTCTTCCCGCGCGCGCACCACCACCACCACCACCACCACCACCACCACCACCACCACTACCTGCCTCCCCTCCTACCTATATATACATACTACCATATACTACCCTTTTGCCTTCTCTCGCTTCTACTCTCTCTCTCTCCCTCCCTCTCTCTCTCCACTATACTCCGCGACTAACAGCTCCTACCACTACACTCGAGAAACTCTACGATCCTCCACTTCGAATCGGCAAAGCCGTTTCCACTTTTCTGCATGCTGCCGCTACCGCGCGTACACGATTTCGACTGGAGGTTTTTTCGGTAGAGAACTGAACTCTCACCCTATACATACCTTTGTCCTTCTTCTCCCAATATTCTATACCACGTCTCTCTCTCTCTCTCTCTCTCTCTCTCTCTCTCTCTCTCTCTCTCTCTCTCTCTCTCTCTCTCTCTCTCTCTCTTACCCTCTCCCTTTGTCTTTTTTGGCAGTGATTTTTAGCAGGACAAATAGTGGTCTCGACCAATGGTGGCCATCAATTTGCCTACATTCGATCTACCTTACCTCTTCGACCATGTCTCGTTCTTCTCTCTCTCTCTCTCTCTCTCTCTCTCTCTCTCTCTCTCTCTCTCTCACACACACACACACACACACATTTGTCCATTTGTCTCTTACCCATTCAAATCTTCCCCGCTTATGTATGGTCTATGCGCGTGAGTATTAGTGCGTGCAAAGTTGCGCGTTCGCCGGCGTTCAATCGTGCGTGTATTCATTAACGCGAATCTTATCGATTTATTACCATGTCGATACGATTCGGAACCGAGACAGACAGGATACAGCGTATACGGCAAATAGCTAGTAATAATGCAATTACTCGGTGAATGCATTTCGATCTTCCTCCACCCTCTCTTCGGCCACTTAATCTGACAATATTTATGAATCGATACGATCAATTGACACGCGTTTCAATGATTTAACCGATCGTCGTACTTTTCATTGACTCCTCGATCGATCGATCGACCGATCGAATAAATCCCGTAGCCTCTTTCTTTTCTCTTCTCTTCTCTTCTTTTCTGAAATAATTAAATTAACGCTCAATCGTTCGAATTCTCTCTCGTCGTCGTAAACCCCGTTGTTGCATGATTGATTCGCCCTCTTATTTTAAAGTACTCGCGTAGCCCAGATCCTACCTAATATCGTTATATTTCTATTCGAGTCGGAATAACAATCGACGGAATGGTGGTGCCGTAAAAAAAAGATGATCTTTGATCGGTAATTCTCACCGGTTGGTCCTTCTTATCGAATCTCATCCTGATGATAACACATCGATCAATCGCGTAACGTCGAAAAATGAGAGGTAGAGAGGAGTAGTGGAGAGTGACTCGACCGGTTCTGGATTCGTCCCGAATTACGTCTAATTCGGACGTTCTCGAACGAGAAAAGGGAAGAGAGATAGAGATAGAGATAGAGATAGAGATAGAGATAGAGAGATAGAGAGAGAGAGAGGGTTGATCGATAAACGAGACCAACTCTCGTTCCGCCGTATATTTTTTTCCTCTCTCTCTCTCTCTCTCTCTCTCTCTCTCCCCCCCCTCTATTCTTCAGAAACAAATATCTCCGAGTCGATTTAAAAATGTTATTGAACGAGATAACGAAGCTTTTTCAGACGACTCCTCTTTTTGTAAACGAATGATCCTTTTTCGTTTTCGTTTTTTTCTCTTTTTCTTTCCGTTTCCTCTCCTTTCAAACGTACATACGCGCTTTAATAGACAAATACATAATACGTGTATAATGATATGAATAAAAACGAAATAAATCCTTGATTACCTTCCTTCCCACCTCTCTCCCAGGAAATTCTGATTGGATCGAAGAGAGGTGGGGGGAAAAAGAAAAAAAAAAAAAGAAATCTCGTTACCGCCGATTTATCATTCGAAAAACGTATGCGAATTATAACGTGGCTTCCTTCTCGAGCAAGTGGATCGTATTTCTATAGGCGCTCGCGTAATCGATACACCCACGCGCTCACACGCACACACGCACACACTTTTTCCCGTATTTACGTATGCAAAACGCAAAGCCAATAACGTGGGGGGGAGGGGGTGCGATTGTGTGGGGGAGTTATTGTTAGCCGGTATATCCGTAATTCGATCGCCACAGAAAATCGAAACGTCATTGGGAATCGCGTATCGCACGTCGAACACAAAACGAATATCGTTGAAAGCGTCGAGAGATCGACGTTGTTACGGACAGTTATGTGATTTTCAATCTCAAGAACGACATTATTCCAAAGAGTACAACATTCGATCTATCCATCTCGATATCTTTCGTCATCGCGTCATCGTTTTCGTTTATAAATAATTTCATTTGATGATTTCCCTACCCTCCCCTCCCATCCCTCGGCCAACGAAACGCGGAACAACTCGGACACGATGGGAAACGATAATTTCTTTTTTTGTTTTGTTTTGTTCTTTTTTTTTTTTTTTTTTGTTCTTCGACGAGTATCGATTCTTCCTTGCTAACCGAAACACACACATTTTTGTTTCCGTATTTCTTCTTCCCCTTTTTTTTCGGTTGTCTTTTCTGGTCTGCTTCCTCCTCCTCCTCCTCACCCTCCACCTCCCCTCCTCTAATCAAATTCCCAATTTCCCGACAAACTTTACGCGAATCTCGAAATTAAGCTGACATAAATGCTATTTAACGTGAAACACAAATGTACCCGATACGGGTGTATTTCGAAAATATATTCCGATGCTTATCTCTCTCTCTCTCTCATTCTTTCTCTCTCTCTCTCTCTCTCTCTCTCTCTCTCTCTCTCTCTCTCTCTCTCTCTCTCTCTCTCTCTCTCTCTTGTTGGATTAACGATGTAAAGTTTATTAAAACTTGTAGAGAAGTTTTGTATAAAATTGCCCAGTGTATTTACATAAATGAGAAGACTCGTCTTTCGGAACTAACTATTGCAATTAAGTGGAATCAAAGGGGGTGGGGCGGCGGGAGGGGAGGGCACCATTAAGAAGCGTTTCGAGGGACCGAAGCAAAGATGTACTATAAAATTTTGCTTTTTTTTTTTTCTTTTCTTTTTTTTTTATTTTTATTTATCTCGATGGGTCTAGGCTCCAGTCGCGAGTTTAGGTTTGCTGCACGTTTGAGATTTTCAACGATTCGCTTCAGATTCGATTGGGGTTACTTAAGAGAAATCGATTTGTCTTGGATCGAAACAAGCGATCAATCTTTATCGCATTGTACTTCAGTCCCATGTAGAAACGTAAAGTCACATATAATCTCTCTCTCTCTCTCTCTCTCTCTCTCTCTCTCTCTCTCTCTCTTCCCCTCTCTTCAATGCTTTTCCTTAAACGAAGCAAAATCGATGGGACGTGCGTCGGACAAGTACATTTGTCCTACGAATGCGAGTGACACGCCGAACGAAGTCGAGCAAACGAGTTATCGAAATCCTTAAAGCGTCTCGCGAACATGCCTCATAATCGCTAGGTACTTACTGCGAAAGCAAAATGGAAAAGAAAGAGTTAGAGAGAGATAGTGAGAGAGAGAGGGAGAGAGAGAGAGAGAGAGAGAGAGAGAGAGAGAGAGGAGTGAAAGAGGAGAATACTAGGTATTTGACATTTTCTTATACACCCATCAAGTCGTGCCATGACTCGCGAGTAAAGTCTATTTCGTGGAGGAGACACGGCGTTTTACCTCATCCCCTTCATCCTCCGGGGCCTGGTATCCGATAACGGAACGAAAAGAGCAAAAAAAAAAAAGAAAGAAAGAAAAAAAAACGGAACAAAAAAAGAATCAATAATTCAAAGTCCAAAATCGCTCGAAGGGAACTAACTTTGTACTCCCCAATCATCAGCGAGACCAAATTCGCCCATCTCGCTTGCTTTTGTTCTTTTCATTTCTTTTCTTTTTTCTTTTTTTCTAGTCCCTAACAATAGAGGACCATCATCCTTTTTGTACTCGGACCAATAATCAACGAGCTTTTTAAAATCGAAAAGATCCGAGTGTTATTTCACGCACGAACGATTCGTAAGGACATTCGCGAGGGCAAAAAAAAATATCCTCCGGCTACGCTCGGAATAATTTCAACAACATTTTCGCATAATTCATTTTGTAGGCCGACGGGACTGGGTTGTTGTCTTCCTTTAGTTATCTCGGGATCTTACCAGGCAGCGACGACTTCGTATATAATATTTCGCCTTCGTACCTCGCCTACATTCGTATATTTCCGGTATGCACACTTCGCACGATAATATATATGACTTAGCATATATATTATAGATACGCCCTATGTCTCTGTGTGTATGTATGTATATATGTATAATATATATATGTGTGTGTATGTGTATATATATATATATATATATATATATATATATACAGGTACAAGTTGAAAGAAATTCCTATTCATGACACCATCTGCCACGTTGAGAGAACATACCCGTCGTCGACGTCGTCGTCGTCGTCGTCGTCGTCGTCGTCGTCGTCGTCGTCGTCGTCGTCGTCGTCGTCGTCGTCGTCGTCGTCGTCGTCGTCGTCGTCGTCGTCGTCGTCGTCGTCGTCGTCGTCGTCGACGTCTTCGTCACCGTTCGTAACCATCTCGTTCGTGAGCGTCCCCATTTTATGAGAACACACACACACACAGACACACACATATCTTTACGCGTACACATTTAAACACGTCCGTTTTGCAAACTTTTACAAGCCATAAGTTTTTCACCTCATCCCCAGCCCCACTCCCGCTACCCCCCCTCCCCACCGCAAACGAAACTTCCTCCTTTCGCGAAGATAAATGTAGTGTGTAAAGGCACCAAAAAATCACCCGTTCAAAGTATAATTATTAACGGGAAATTGTTTTTTTTTTATTGTTGAATTTATCGTCGCTGATTTAAAAGAAGAAAAAAAAAAGGAAAGAAATAAAGAAAGAAAGAAAGAAAGAAGGGAATAATTCTTGTCTCCCCGCGAGAACCAATTAGCCGAATATAATCCACGAAATTCGTTGTTTTACCTATCGTCACGGTGTTTATCGATCCAAGATGGCGTGCGTGCGTACATAAGTACGTGCATGAGTGCGTGCATGAGTGCTCTACGCGTCCATGCTTACGTTTATACACGTATTTGTATAACTTTTTTACGAAACAGTAGAGTCAATCTCTCTCTCTCTCTCTCTCTCTCTCTCTCTCTCTCTCTCGCGTTCGGCAGAGACTTCGTAACGCGACGTCCCTTTCTCGATGCACGTAAATAAAAAGAAAAGAAAAAAAAGAAAAAAAAAAAAAGAAACAAAAACGAGAATGCCATTTTATTACGCATCGTCGGATCTCGGTGATCCGAAACTCTCTGTGGGAGGGCGGCGACGTCGTACGCGAATGGCTCGGAAATAGGAAAAAAGAAAAAATTGGTACCTCCGTTGAAACAAAAACAAGAGAGGAAAAAAAGAAAAAGAAAAAACAATGACGGAACGATACGATACCGAGAATTGGCGAGAAATAGATCGGACGGAAAGACGTATTGCTGTCCAATTTGAAGGGGGGGCAAAAAAAAAAAAAAAAAAAAGAAGACAAAATAAAAAGAACAAAACAGAAAACAAAAGGGAACGAGGAAAAATTTCGTAAAATTCTACTACGTGATTATACGAGTAAACGCGGCAAACGTACGAGTTAGTCTCCTGTTAAAGGTTGAATAGAGCTTTTTGATCGATTCATGGAAGAGATCGAGGGCGATAATATTCATTGAGATACGTCAAGAATAATCAAACGCGCGATCTCTCATCGAAGGTGTTAGATATATCTAATGAAAAGGTCCATCTCTCTCTCTCTCTCTCTTTCTCTCTCTATTTCTATTTCTATCTCTTTCTAACTCTAACTCTCATTCTCTCTCTCTCTCTCTCTCTCTCTCTCTCTCTTTCTCTACGTAAGCGAGGGATATCTATACGTTTGAGAAACGTTCCGAACAAAAGGGAAATGGTTCGAAGATGGACACTAGGGACTGACGGAAACTTCCGTGTGACTGATGGATCGTGATGGAGTGGTTAGCTCTCATCTCTCATCGCATATCATATCACTATCACGTAGAATCGCGTTCTCCGTCTCTCTATTACTATAAAAAATTGTTGGCCATTAAGAGAGAGAGAGAGAGACATATATATATATATATATATATATATGTGTGTGTGTGTGTGTGTGTGGAGAGAGTATCACCGAACTTGCGTCAGTTGTTAAGTCACGTTACTAGAAGATGATTATTTCCACGGATTTCTCAATAGCCAGATCCGCGGTATGAACTGAGAAAAAAAAAACTCTCATATCTGAGCCTGGAGCAATACGAGTTATTGTTAGTCGCAGTCTATTCGTAAAAAAAAAAAAAAAAAAAAAGGAAAAGAAGAGGGAGAGAGAGAGAGAAAATATTTGAGCCGCTGAATGATCTCTCGTAAGGAATATCTCTAGATGATTGTGAAAAAGGTAGACACGTATCGCTCAAGTACGTTCTCATGTTATATCCATCTTTCTTGTCATTCCAATGCGTATACGTGTACTACACACGTCTCTATCATGTTGAACAAATAAATTCAGTTACGACGACAACCTCTTTAAATACTTCGTATACTCGCGTTCGATGCACCCAATAATGTATACGAAAACGTTTATCCTAATATCCTACGCAAATAATACAAAAAAAAAAAAATATATATATATATATATATATATATATATATATATGTATATTGACCATTCGTTTGAAAACTCGATAAAAAAATATATAAAATGAGATGATATTGTAATAAACGAATTTACTGTCTTTCTCTCTTCTCTCACTCACACACACACACACACGCACACACTGCATGTGTTCTTTTTCTCTTTCCCTGTCTCTGATTCAATGGACAACGACAATCAATACATAAAAGCATCGTAAATTGTACTTTATCGTATTAAGCCAGATCCGATCAAATTATAGGCTTTCACGTTGAAATTGAGAAAAGGAACAAGGCTCAACCCCGCGTCACAAACGATACTGCAATTATCTCTGTCTCTCTCTCTCACACACACACACACACACACACACACACACATTCTTTACGTCTTTATGTATCGCGAAATTATTTCTTTTATCATTAATTACAATCACATTTCACTGTTATCGATATCAATTACGCAACTATATATATATATAATCGATTGGTTGTAATCGTTATTAAACGTTATAATAATTCTGTGTATTAGGTACGTAGGTTTTATTTTATTTTTTCTTTTCTTTCTTATCTTCTTGTTTGTTTGTTTGTTTGTTTGTTTGTCTGTCTCTCCGAAAGAATCAACAATTCTTTTTATTTCTTATCGATCTCTTCGATCCAATTAAAACTTCAGAAATAGGAAAAGTGAGATAGTAAAGAAAAGAAAAGAAAAGAAAAGAAGAAAAATAAAATAAAATAAAATAAAATAAAATAAAATAAAATAAAAGAAGAGAAAGGTCTTACTTGCACGTAACGTTAAATTGTCAAACGTATTGGCGAAAGGCAAAGAGCTAAAAAGAATCCGATTCAACGGCCGCATTTAAAGCTCGCACGTGAAAAAGGAAAACACGTACATGGATATATAAAGGATGGCCGAACGGACACACGACACACGACACACACACACACACACACACACAGAGAGAGAGAGAGAGAGAGAGAGAGAGAAGAGAAATAGAGAGATACGAGAGTAACGTTTACAACGAGAAGCCTCCTACTTTCTCTCTCTCTCTCTCTCTCTCTCTCTCTCTCTCTCTCTCTCTCTCTCTCTCGCAGGCTATAAATCTGAAATCCGTAAATTACTTTTCCACGTAAGCTGCCGGTACTTAGAGACACAAAAAGTCATATAGTTAAGAGAATAAAAGAGAATCCAAAAGATAAGCGATATCGTTCGTAGCCCTCCTCCTACCCCACCCACCTCACCCACTTCACCCAACCCTCTCTCCCCCTCCCCCCTCTCGCCCCGCCGCACTTATAATGTACCTATGAACTTTAGTAATTTCGAAAACTTTAATGGAGAATACGGACTCGGCGTCATTAATAAAATGTAGAAAACTCAAAGCGCTAGAGTTAAAATTTATTTGATGAGAAATGAAATTTTACGTGGTAGAAATCGATCTGGCCCGTATCCGGGTTTCCTCCCTCCACGTTTACAAGGAAGATAAATCGGGTATCCGTAAAACAAAGAAGATGAAATGATCCGAAGTGGAAAGGAGGAAGCATCGTCCATTAAACACAACACACAACACACACACAAACACACACACAAAACCCCGGGAGAGCGTAGACGGAAGAGACACACGATCGGCGTATCCAATGCAATATATATATATATATATATATATATATATATATATATATATATATATATATATATATAATACAATACAAACGTGTACACGTGTGTACGTGGGTGTAACTTTTTCGTACACTCCTTTCGTACTTCCGCGTTTATTACCGAAACGTTTTAATCGCATTGTCTTCGTTCGAAAGTTTCTCGAACGAGAGATTTGAGGTTACGTTTTTTCCCCCTCCCCTCCCCTCCCCTCCCACTCCCCATCCCCCTCCCCCGGTCTTACATAAGCATCGAGAATAAACGTGTAAGTTTGACGGCGCGCGTTAAAAAAAGAAAAGAAGGAAAAAAGGAAAAAAATTTAGGGAAAAAGCGACGCTTCGTAGTATCCATAACGTATTGTTTGTTTCTCGAACGAATACTTTCTTTCTTTTTTTCTCTTCTTTTGCGTTTCCCTTCGTAACATTTGCGATACGATTATAACGCGAACGAGGCTTAGAGGGCAACGTTTTCTCTCCTCTCCTCTCCTCTCCTCTCTCCTCTCTCCTCTCTCCTCTTCCACCTTCCCGATAAAAATGACAGTTTGCAAAAAGTCGACACAATTTTTCCAGACCATTCGGTCGCGTTTCTATACGTATTTTCACTTCGCTTCAGAGGAACGATAATGGTGACGCAACCCCTTCCGCAAAGCATTCACTCGTGTAATAATTAAGCGACCATTAAAAGCCTTTGCGTAGGTACAGCAACGGTAACGATAGCTTTGTGTGGTGCCGCTTTTATGTTGCCGATTCAGCAAGCCATGGCCAATTTGTTACGCGTCTGTGCTCTGCAATATCTAATTAGATAACACGAGTCGCGAGAGTCACGTACATAGACAGAGAGGGTGAGGGAGAGGATGAGGGAGAGAGAGGGACGATGTCGAACGTTCTAAATACAAACGAATCATCTCGGTATATACGCAAGCATACACGCGCGCGCGTGTCGTGCACAGTTAATGGGTAATTGTAGGCATACGCGTCATCCGCATTACATAATACATCATCAGCATTTCCCCTAATTAGTCGTAGTTAAGGCAACCTTATGTGGTTCCCAAGCGAGCCAAGAAACCCATACGCCGTCGTCCATCCTCCATCTACCCGCTTGGTTTGATATCGTCCAAATTGGAATACTACATCGAGGATATCGATATAGAGAGAGAGAGAGAGATACAGAGAGAGAGAGAGAGAGAGAGAGAGAGAAAGATAGATAGAGACAACACGCCATCCAAAGGAATAGAGTTTACTACCATCGCGAAGACGTGCAATCGACCGGCGATCCTTCCTTCGACTTCCAATCGCATATTGCACGACGTTATCGCGTCTTCTCCATTGCTAATAATCGTAGAAACGATATATATATATATATATATATATATATATATCGATGAGATCGAAGAAAGAACGAAGAAATTATTGGCGAGCGTTTTTCATTTCAGATCATATTTTAAAAATAAAAAAATAAAAAGAAAAAAGAAAAAAGAAAAGAAAAGACGAAAAAGAGAGAGAGAGAGATTGAAGAAGAAAGAACAAAAAAAGAAGGTTTATTTCCATGTAATTATTTTATTAAGATCAGAACGTATGGTATTCGCTAAAGTGGATATATTTATATCTCCTAACTGCTAACCACTAAACGTCGTTATCGCCGAAGCAAAGGGTACTCGCCGTTTGGCTAAGCTCCGATTTTAGGAGGGACATTCAAATCTCGAGAGCAGTGTCATATTCGTTAACCCAATCGGCTCAGTTTATTCCACCCACAATAATTATCGTTAGGATACGCTGTTCCGTTTCAATATGCGAACTCTACCCGGTAATGATAATTCGTACCTAACACTCCTATAATCGTCGTTCGAATGTGGATACCTTGTATCTACGTTATATGCATCTGCACACACACACACACACACACACACACATATATATATATATGAAATACCTATACAGCTAATAGCAAAGTTTCCTGTGATCAACTGTTCAAACTGATTGGGAGGTTATCTCTTACTGGTTGACCACAGTGCGCAGTGATAACAAACACTCTCTCTCTCTCTCTCTCTCTCTCTCTCTCTTCTTCTCGTGATAATCCTATCCGACACGATGCGACCACCTAAGCTCTTTGCTTTTAGTTTCATGCAAATTTAACATGATATCTCTCTCTCTCTCTCTCTCTCTCTCTCTCTTTCTCTCACACACACACACACACACACACACACACACACACACATTCGTCCTGGCAGTTTCGTCCAAGCATCCAACCCCCGCAAATTCTTCGAAAATCAATGATTATTATTACGAATTATATCATCATAGCGAGCGTTAATAACGAATCGTCCGATAAATCATACGTCGTCAAAACGCGTCACGATCGGAATTTCAAGCCGATATAAAGGCTATACACGCGTGGATGAATTTTACCGATACAGAGATAACGCGTTACCTAGGACATAACAATTTCGTTGTAACGCTCGACGACGAGACGCGTTGTGGACGAGAAATTTCAATTAATATATTTTCTATATATATTTCCTCTCTCTCTCTCTCTCTCTCTCTCTCTTCTTTTACTTCGTTCTATCTTCTTTTTTCTTCTTTGGACGAATCGAAAAAAGAGAAAAAAGAAGTAAAAATAAATCGCGACGCAAGGAATAAAGAAAAAAACGGAACAAGGATTCCGACTTCGTGGAATATAATTATGAGAGATAAGAAGAGAAGTACCGTTACGCCGTTGAAACGAGAGAGTCACTCGCTATTAGGTAGGTAGGTAGGTAGGTAGGTAGGTAGGTAGCTACTACTTTCGAGCGTAATTACATCTCAATTCGAGTCGCCATAATATCTCGAGAACGACGACGTTCAAACTTCGAGGTTTCGCGGTAAGCAAGGAGAGGAAGAAGAACGTATTCCTCGAGCGTTTTTATTTTTTTTTATTTTTTTTTTTTTTTTCTTACGAGAAGAATAATTCCTCGTGCTCGGCCGGACGCCAAGTGGCGCAACCGAGTCAAACGAGTTGCACTCCAGGCACGCAAGAGTGACTGAGATATAGAATGGGATGGAGATAGATAGAGAGAAAACGAGAGTACAAACAAATTAAGTGCCGCCGATCGTAAATCGCGAACGTCGTAATAGGAACAACGAAGTCACGTCACGTTTAAGAGAGCTACACGCCCCCTCACCTCGGGCGGTGGAGGGGGGCAGGGGGTTGGACCCTACTTCACGGAGGGGTCGGAGCGTTTAATTAATCTAGTCCTCCAGGCGACGTCTTAAAACGATTTGCCGCTTTAAGCTTCGAGAGATCGATCCAGAGTTTCAAGCTCGTCTCTCTCGTCGCTATGGGATATTGATTATTATTACAAAATAACGCTTGAGGTCGGTGATCAATCTTGAACGGTATCAAACACAAATCGGCCTGCACTATCTCGCAGGAAACTACCTATTCGCTAACGAAAAACAAAAAGGGAAAGAAAAATTTCACCTTTATTATTCCCTTCCCTCGCTCCTCCTTCTCCTTTCCTCTTCCCCCCCCCACCCCCCCTCTCTCTTCTTTTCTTTTTCCTTTTGTCTCCTTTTCCTTCGTTCAATCTATTTTTACCGTGCATCATCTTACCACGAAACGTACCACGAATGTGTCACGCAAATGTCCTTCGGATTTTCATTCGACTTTCCGATCGGATTAAGAGTCGTTGTGTCGTTGTTGAACGACGTTAACACCGAACGTAACCACCGTGCATCAGCATTTTACAAGCGAGCGTAAACTATATCCTACTCTCTGCGAGTAACCTCAAAACCAATATTTGCAATGAAAGCTCGATACAATGTTCCAACGTTAACGGTGTCCACGCTCCGAGACTAAATACCCCTCGTATATATACATACATATATATATACATATATATATATATATATATATATATATATATATATATATATATATATATGTATCCGTATCCCAGAAGGGTTTGTTCTCCGATCGAGAAAACACACACAAATCTACCTATCTATTTCTCGTCTTGCTTCTCTCTCTCTCTCTCTCTCTCTCTCTCTCTCTCTCTCTCTCTGTCTTTAATTCGCTTAACTTCTTTCGTAAACGCTTGTAGAATACTCGTACGTTGTTTGTAAAGTTTCGCATCCACTGTGTATTTTCTACATCGAGACTTCTCGTTACGTTTCGTATTAACTATTTAGTAAACGTTACCGAGCAAACATTACGGAATACGTTACGGCTATAAGGAAACATGCATATATTCATAAAGAAAATACACGAAGAAAGTTTAAGATAATAAACGAGAAGCAAGTTTCGCGAGAGCTTACCCCGAACGCGGGCTCTTGTAACGTTACGAATCTTGTAAAATAGAAAAAAAAAAAAAAAAAAAAAAAAAAGAAAAGAAAAAATACGGGGGAAACAACCAAACGGAAAACATTCGCGATCGTTCTTCCGTCGTTCTCCCGACCGACTTCGCGTTTAAAAAAAGGAAGTTCAAACTCACGAGAAAAATATCGTCGAACGCCTGATTCGACATAGAACCGGCTCGATATCCTTTCGTGAACTTTTCCGAAAGTCGTACGACGAATTCGATTGGACCGTCCTTACTTTTCGGGATCTTTCTCACGGCCAGATACTAACTTAAACTTTTCTCTAGGTGCTACGTTTTGTTATCTCGTGCCTTGGATACTTTACTTTTGCATTGCCACGTACACACGCGCGCGCGCACACACACACACACACACACAGACAGACAGGTATACATATATTATAAATCTACAAGCTATAATCCATCTCGCTTCAAGGTAACGTGAAGAATTTACAACGCTTACGACGGATTTATAGTCTTTCTTAAACCCGAAAACAAAATACGTACGTATACGTACACGTATTCCTTGATTGAAAAAAAGAAATAAATAATAAATAAAAAACAAGAAACGTTAAGAGACGTAATATATGTATATATATATATATATATATATATATATATATATATATATATATATATATATAACCATCTTCGTCAATTATGTATTCGTTTCAAACGCAGAGACCTATAAGTAGAAATAAATTATTACGCTTTCGATTGTTCCGCAAGATACTTATTTATACATTTACTTAAACTGTCGTCGTCGTCGTCGTCGTCCGTCGGCTCGGTTGAATAATTTTTCACCTGATGATCGTTCTGCCAATATCAGATTATACCGAGAATCGGACTTACATAAATAACCAATGCGTAATAATTTCGAAATACGAAGACGGAGTTATTTCAACAGTCGCGGGAGGCTCTCGACTCGTTGGCTTACCGAAGCGAAATTACGTGGAGATGATACGTCGCGTAAGAAGAGTGAAAAGAAAGAAAGAAAGAAACGAAGGAAGAAAAATAAATAAAGAAACATAAGAGATGAGCGAGAAGAAAGTTTCGTTTACTAACGCTCTTTGAACGTTCGTTACCTACCAATGTCAAACGTGTGCGAGACTGTGCGTGTTAGTGGAGGGAGGCAAAGACCGAGTATGAGAGAGAGAGAGAGAGAGAGAGAGAGTAGATCAATATCACCGAAGATGATATCGGTAAACACAAGTTTTATTATCTTCGTTTCTGTTTTTCTTACTCGCGAAAAACTATGTACGATAACCTCCTTGTTATCATTTCGATCGTCTATCTTTCTTTAACTAAAGAAACTACGCCTTATAATTCATTCGTATCGTTTCTCCATCCTCTTCCAAACCCCACGCCGCTTTAAAAATATCTTCTCGAACGCGCACTTCTTCTTTCTCTCTTACTCCTTCAGAATTTTTATAACAGTTTTCTCGAACAATAACGAAACGTCTGTCTGTCTCTCTTCTCCCTCGGTTCATCACTTTTTCCTTCTTCACTTTTTCGCATTCTATCCTTCCTCCTTGAAAACAGTCACGGAAAGTTTTTCCAACGAAGAAGGCGAAAGAAAAAGAAAAGGAAAAGATACGGGAGGAAATAGAAATGGGCGAGTCTTTTTCCTTTTCTTTAAAAAAAATCGATTTAATTTTCTTTTTCTTTTTTTTTTTTTTTGCTTTTTCTTTTATTATTATTGTTATTATTATTATTATTATTATTATTATTATTATTATTATTATTATTCGTTTCGAGGAAAAAGTATCTATAATATGTATATTAAAATGTATAAACGACGACGACGACGACGAGAGAGTCCAGTTCAGAGAGAAAGAGAGATAAAAAGAGAGATAAAAAGAAAGAGAGAGAGAGAGAGAGAGAGAGAGAGAGGATTCTTTTATCTAATTATCTTCCTTATTACATAGAACCTCTTACCTGCTAATTACTTTTTCCCCACAAACGATCCTTACAATATATATATATATATATATATATATATATATATATATATATATATATATATATATGTATATATATATATATATGTATAGTCGGGAATAAAAGCGAGAGAACGTCGGCGTGTAAACGTACTGTCTCCAACGTGGACACGGTATATATACTTTTGAAGTAAAAAGTATATAAACATTAAGAAGGAACTTTTATCGTAGAGAACTGACATACACGTAGTATTCGTTTAAGTGAACTCGTGAGAATGATCGTGTCCTTATAAACTTTTCTACCCCGCAAAAAAGAAATAATTAATAATTTATCCTTCGGAATAATATCTATAGATACTATATTTTCGCATTAGCGACGTATTTCTCTTACACGTTCGCTTTGTATTTGTCACGAATAAAAAGTTCAATTTTTTTCTAATGAAACGTTCCGAACGATAAATATGTCCGATATATATATATATATATATATATATATATATATATATATATACACATACATATCGGAAACGTATCGAATCTTCCGAGAGTCGTAACTTTGGCCTTGAAATCACGTTAAGAGCTTAGTTAAAAGCAAAGAAAAAAAAAAAAAAAAAGAAAAAGAAGAGAGAGAGAGAGAGAGAGAGCGGGAATTTTATCGTTCACGATCAAATCCCCTATCACCGATAAGTATCGACGTATCGAAATAAAAATCTTCACATTCTCGCGTAACGATAACGCGGTACTCTTTATCCGAAAATATAAAAGAGGATACACATTTCTCGACTCGAGGGCGTTCTCTGACGAGAGTAAAAAAAAAAAAGAAAAAAGAAAAAAAAAAGAGAAAGAAGAAAAGAAGGAAAGAGGAAAGAAATAGAAAAGCGGAAAGAAATGGCCAAAATTAATCACAACGTTTTTTTACAATCCTGCAAAAATGGCACACGTCTCATCCCCCGTCTCCTCCCTCAATCTTCCTCCCTCTAATCCCCTCTCCCCTTCCCCTCGATGAAAATAACACGACTCGTGCACGGTTTAACGACGAGAGATTTACGATATTAAGATTATTCCTCGGTCCAAAGTAGAGAGCGCGCGCGCTCGCTCGCTCGTCCGATCGATTTTCGATAACTAATATTCCTACTCTTCTAACTCGGTCGAATCCTTAGCGCGTATTGCACGAGTAAGCGTAGTCGTGAAACGAGGAAAATAAAGAAAAGCGGTCGGTGGTGGAGGCGGGGACGGGGGACGGGGTAACGCGAAGACCCAGATCCGGTATTGGGATCGTAACGGCAAATTACGATGAAAATTGTAAAGGGTGGAGGTTGGTGGTGGTAGGTTGGGGGTGCGGGGGGCGAGGAGAATAGGCAGGTAAAGGTTATAGCAACGCAACGTAACAACAAGTGGGGATGCATCTGTTGCATTTCGCTGGTTTAAGTGCTGCGAAACATTTGACTACTTGGCAAGGTTCCAATTGGCACCTTGTCAGGCGTAACGAAATTCATGGAACAACCCCAAGCCCCCTCACCCCCGTAACCATCCTCCTCCTCCTCCTCCTCCTCCTCCTCCTCCTCCTCCTCCTCCTCCTCCTCCTCCTCGTCGTCGCTCTTATCCGTCCTTATTTCTTCTCTTCCGTAAGGTCATTTTTTTCTACGCCTATTCATGCCACTGAATAATTTATTTATTCGTCTGGTAATAACGACCGCACTTGGATTCCCGTTGTGTAGTCGGCGGGGAACGGGGGGGTGGGGTGGGGGAAAGAGGGTCGCCGGTTTGTAGATCTTGAAGAACACAAGCGACACTCGAAAGAGAAAGAGAGAGAGAGAGAGAGAGAGAGAGAGAGAATGAATAAAATCGACGGACGAAACGACGACGATGATAAAAATGCTGTTGGAAAAGGAAGAGAGAGTGAGAGAGAGAGAGAGAGAGAGAGAGAGAACGAGCGAGAGAAAGACATATAGAGAAATAAAAATTCAAAAGGGGAAAATAAGAAAGAGAACGCGGTACCCATTAAACTCTTTTTACGCAACGAGAGTAAAAGCTTGATGAAAGGGATACGAAGTTTTGCGTGGCCTTAAAAGGTAGAGAGAGAGAGAGAGAGAGAGAGGGGGGGGGGGGGGGGGGGGGGGGGAGAGAGAGAAAAAGAGAAGAAATTAATTGGTTTTGGCAGAGACAATGGTAAAAATCGAGCTAATCGAAAGAAATTCAAATATGTCGTTTCGTAATATACATATAGCTTTCTTACTCTCTCTCTCTCTCTCTCTCTCTCTCTCTCTCTCTCTCTCTCTATGCGAGTACTACAATATTATAGTACGACATCATAAGTTAATTTGCCGCTCCAAGGTTTTATTCATCTCCATGATGTAGATATATGGACGTGGAGAGAGAGAGAGAGAGAGAGAGAGAGAGAGAGAGAGAGAGAGAGAGAGAGAGAGAGAGAGAGAGAGAGAGAGAGAATGAGAGAGAAAGAGATAGAGATAGAGATAGAGATAGAGATAAAGATAGAGAGAGAGAGAGAGAGAGAGAGAGAGAGAGATAGAGATAGAGATAGGAATTGGTAGATAAAAGAAAATAGAGAAATGAAAAGAGAGAAAGAAAGAGAGAAATAGAGATAGAGATAGAGAGAGATAGAGAGAGAGAGAATAGAGATAGAGATAGAGAGAGATAGAGAGAGAGAGAATAGAGATAGAGATATATATATATATAGAGAGAGAGAGAGAGAGAGAGAGAGAGAAATAGAGAAGATGAGAGAAAATGCAAAATTTTCCTAAAATTATAATTTACATCTTGATTTATAACGGCGTGGTAGATAAAATGACAAGAACATAACGCATACGTAAAATGGAGAATCCTCGAAAATACGAATCTTTACGTATATTTATACGGCGAACGGTAATGGGCTACGTGAACTGTGAAAAGGAGATACGAATATAATTTGTTTAAAAAGCTCGGACCTCGACCTTAATTAATTCCTTCCGCTTACGTAATATATATGTAAATAGATGTATCGCAAACATATACATACGTAAACGTGGGTATATACATAGGTTTATATGTACATATATACATATACATATACATATACGCACATATATAAACAGCACATAAATATGTCAGATGAGCTCGTACCATGCATCAACCGTATCGGCATGGAGAGTTTGAGGACGTATACATTCTCCCACATCCTCTACATCAACGGGTAACACCCCGTATCATTCGTGATTTACACCTACTGTGCTTCCTGCCTCTGGTATATAAGGTAGACGCGCGTACAAAGAGAAAATATAAGAAGGGAGAGGCCCGAGCGTGCTCCAGAAAGAACGTCAACGCAAAACTTAAATTTCTTTGGATAAACGTCGCTTTATACTACCCACGTATCGCCGAGTTGTTACATTGTTGTTTTGACAAAAATATCAGAAATTCTCTCTCTCTCTCTCTCTCTCTCTCTCTCTCATTCATTCTCTTTCTTCGTTTAAAAATAATGGCAAGCTAATGATAATAAATTAATTTATCTATTAATCGAGAGTAATGATCGATCGAAGCAAGGGTGTCGCTAAATGGAGAAGAAAAAAAAAAAACCATTTGCATTTTATCGTGTAAAAATATCGAATACTCCGGTAGATTTAGGGATTCGATTCGATAAATTGAAGATAAGGGTTATGTCGGAGGTAACATTCTCAACGTTGGCCTACGACGACGGCGAGTCCGAAAATTTGATTTTGACTTTCGGCAATCGCTTTCCTACGTTTTCGCGGATAAGCCTGGCCTGAATGTTCATCGAAAGGGTGGGTAAACTTTGGAGAAATCCGTTCGCCCATCTCTGCTCGAATTTGAATACACGACGTAAGAGAGCGAACGAATTAGCCGATCAGCGAGATGCGATAATAGGAAAATTAAATGAGATTTTTCTTCGATCGTTTCATAAAGGTTTATATTAAATTTCACGCACGAACGGTACGATCGTGATATTGAGAATCGAGAATCGAGAATCGAGAATCGAAGGCTAATTCGTTGAACGCGATTCGGCAAGGGTAACGCGGGCTCGCTCGAAATATCAGCGCGAAATAGAAAATGAATCCCGACGGTGTAAACTAACGCAAAATTGGGCTTTGGGGTGGCACGCGCGTCTCCTCGTATTCTCCGCGTTTCCTCGTATCTGCCACACAAAAGCCGCGGTAATTTCATTAGGGGTGAGCCTACGGAATTCCAAGCACGGTAAGATATACCTAAAGGCTACGTGCCCCGGCGCGCTCCTGGTGGTACTCGAGAATTCTCGTATATTACATCCATCCTCTTGGATCCATCAAAGGAAATCATCTCTCGAAGTACTCTTAGATAAGATAATGAATCGTTATAACGAAGATGGAATCCTTTATATATTGGACGGAATACAGAATGACCTATTATATTATAATTAATATCTTTTTAATATATTTACGTCGTCCGTCGTACGTAAACGTCGGACGATCTTACGCGTGTATATAAATAATTTTCGTTCAAACGATTTTTCGAACGTTAAATGTTTAACACTGATGCACGATGACGTATATAAAAATCCGAATCGTCCGATTCGATTTGAATCGCCTTGGCCGTTTTGTACGATTCGAGATAATGTTTTAGAAGGGGTTAAACGTTATCTTATCTTGAAATATTTGTTCAACGAACTTCATATTCATAAGTTTCTCCTAGAACGGACACGCGAGAGGAGGGAAATATATTTTCCGCGCTCGTGGAAAAGAATAAGATTTCCTTCCATCCGACCGCGCTCGGATGTTGCATGTTCTTTATTGTAAGTTATATTCGACGTCCAAACGCCTCGAAAAGTTTCACGCTTTTACACAACTCGTTTTCGTATTACCGAGATCTCTCAATTTCCTACGATATATATATATATATATATATATATATATATATATATATATGTCATTTTTTTATAAACGGTTCTTACGAGCTCGTAGTAGAAAACATGTTTTTATTTGAAAATATTTTACGACCACCGTCGGAAGAAATCGTATCGTCGCGTTTTCTATGACGAAGAAAGAAAGATAGACAAAGACAGAGAGAGAGAGAGAGAGAGAGAGAGAGAGAGAGAGACAAAAAAGGGGAAGAGAAATTCGAATCGAATAATCCTGCGTTTTAAGATATACGATTCCGTCATTCGTTTCGCCGTGGGATTTTTTAATCAAATGGATTTTAAGGATATAAAGGAGGGAAAAAAGGAAAAGAAAAAGAAAAAAAAAAAACAAAAAGTATAATCCAAAAATCCTTTATAATTCCATCGGCGTAAAATTATCATCCCCTCGTACCCCGTTATCCGTATCGGCTCCCAACCGGTACACGCCAACGAAAAATAAACTCTTCAAAGCTGTCACCGCAATAAGCTGAACGAATTTTTTATCTCTCTACCTCCCACCCTCTGTCCCTCTCTCTCTCTCTCTCTCTCTCTCTCTTTCTCTCTCTCTCTCTCTCTCTCTCTCTCGATTAGTAATACCTAGGTAGGAACATTGTACGTGAAAAATTTCAGAAGAAACCAAGCAAAGTCGAACAGCACCTTGAATATGAAAAGCTCCGATATTGGTTGGGCGAAATAAATGGAGAAGCTCCAGTTGAGAGAGAGAGAGAGAGAGAGAGAGAGAGAGAGAGAGAAGGAGAAGTAGAATGAGGAAAGTAAATTGAATATACAACATAGTATATCCGATGTAATCCGACGGTACTGCGCCAGTTACATTCCCTTCCCTCCCTTTTCGTCCCGTTCCTCCCAACCTCGTCTCCCCCATACCCCTCTCTCCTAGGAACGACAAACTACTTTACGGATATCTCCCTTTATTTCGTTGCAAAGTACCGGAGGACAGCTGGGGTTAGAAACGGTCGGTCTCTAGCCCGCTTGAAAATAAATTTACACGGGGGCGGTGGGGGCGGTGGGAGGCGGTGGAAGGCGGGACAAATTTTCGTTCCTTCGTGCAAATTAAGAACCACCTGATTCACCTCCCTACGAACGACAAAGTGTTCTCCCCTCCTCTCCCCCACCCCGCCCCATCGATCGATCCTTCGTATTTATACGCGATCTCCAAATTGCCAATATCGAAACCCCCACACGCGTGAGAAAACGTTTTTTCCCGCAGAGTAGAATTAGAAAAATTTGTTGTCGTCGACACAAACGAGACAGGTATCGAGTCCGTTCGATATTTGTCATTTTTTTCCTCTCTCTCTCTCTCTCTCTCTCTCTTCTCTTCTCTTCTTTCGATTTTTTCCCCCTCGATTTTCTTTTTATTTTTTGTTTTTTTTTTTTCGATAACTATCTATGAGGGATTCCCCAAAAATTCAAAACTCACGCGAACGAGCTCGGGAGATTTGAAATCAGGTGGACCTGGTAGGATCGCTCGTGCGACATTAGAACGATCGTCGAACGAAACTTTTTCAAAAAAAAAAAAAAAAAAAAAAAAAAAAGAAAGAAAGAGGGAGAGAAAGAGAGAAAGGGCGAAAAGACAAACGACTAGAACACGGTGACAGATAGAAAGATAAAGAGAAAGAGAGAGAGAGAGAGAGAGAGAGAGAGAGAGAGAGAGAGAGAAGAACTAGTTGAGAAGTATTTTCGTTCGAACGTACATCACGAGTTTGTTATTACAACGTCGAACGAAGGACGAGGAGATAAAAGTTAGATTTGAGAGGCTGGGTGACATAGTCCGGCGAAAAATTGGAA
This sequence comes from Dolichovespula media, assembly GCA_911387685.1. Lineage (NCBI taxonomy): Eukaryota > Metazoa > Arthropoda > Insecta > Hymenoptera > Vespidae > Dolichovespula > Dolichovespula media. The sequence goes on along the minus strand of OU426861.1, from coordinate 8,630,050 downwards.
CGGAAGTAATTATTTTCTTACGAGGAGGATGCATTGATAAATATTGACCGTGTATATGCTAAAAATGGGGTGGGAGAAGGAGGAGGAGGAGGAGGAGGAGGAGGAGTAGAAGAGAGCAGGGAGGAGGGGTGGGGGACTCATTATCTCGTATTGCTCTTTGAACGATAATTACTTCCACCACCGGCAGTCATTGTGAGCCGCGAATTTTATAAAAGTTCGATAACGATCCCTACCTAGTACGAGTTAAAGAGAGATGGATGGATGGATGGATGGATGGATGGATGGATGGATAGATAGATAGAGAGAGAGAGAGAGAGAGAGAGAGAGAGAGAGAGAGTGAGAGAGAGAGAGAGAGAGGAGGGGTTGTTAGTAGGATGAGTATCTATTTTAGTGCGTATTCTTCGTCCTTTTATATTATCGCTTCTCCCTTTCCACTTGAATATCGATCGTAGTACAATAGGAACTCAGCCGGCGACCGAGGGAAATGGCAGAAACAAGGAAGGAGAGGAGAAAAATAGAAAGAGGATAACGGGCGGCTGTATGAGGGAAGGAATTTTCTTAGTGTTTGTCTCTAATACAGGTATATGAATATACATATATATATATACACACACACACACACGTATATATATATATATATATATATACACCTACACGTCCTCTGTTTTGTGCCGGCAATGTACAGTGTGAAAAAGAAGAGAAAACGAAAATATCATCTCGATGTCGAGTTATCTTCCTCCGTGACCGACATAAATAAATAAACGTTCTCAACGTGAATTAATATATACCCCACGTGAATTTGGCCCATAGATAATTGAATTCTTCATTAACGCATAAATATTAAGAAATTATTCTTTACGTTAAGTTTACGATGGGTAATCCCATCACCACCACCACCACCATCACCCCAACAACGACGACGATGACGACGGAATTAACGTAGTGAATCGATTCGCACGTACCCCCACCCCTCCCCTCCCCACCCACCCTATATTACGTTGATCTCGGACGTTCCGGATAGTAAGGAGACGGATTTAATCGTCGCCCATCCGTTCTGCATGAGCCCAATCCGTCGAGACGTTAACGTCGTTAGACCCTTACGTGTTCAATTAACCACCCGCTACGTCAAATTGATTAGCCTTTTACTAAACGACGTAACGTTGCCATCGTCGTACCCTCGAGTTAACTACAGGACTGATGGGTGTTCTCTCTCTCTCTCTCTCTCTCTCTCTCTCTCTCTCTCTCTCTCTCTCTCTCTCTCTCTCTCTCTCTG
>OU426861.1:8616277-8626277 GCA_911387685.1 Dolichovespula media | reverse complement strand
TTTCTGGCGGGCGGCGTCATTCTATATAAAACAGGAAACTTTGCGAAAGTGGAAGTCCGGGTAATCGGGAAATTCATGAGAATGGGGAGGGATTGTCTGCTTGGTTCAAAACGAGTGAGAGAGAGAGAGAGAGAGAGAGAGAAGATGTAGAGAAGAAAGAAACGATAAAGGAAGAAACTTGTTTTCCAATTTGAGTGACATCAAATGCATAACCATATCGCTCGTTCCGTTGGAAAAAAATGCCCTCTACTTGACGGTTCGCATCCGAAACATTGAAACGTACCATTGTCAAGGTTTTCATACTCCACGGAATGACGGACGTTTCCCGATAAAAATACTTTAGGCGATAACGTTCAAAGCAACGAGATAAGATATATAAATAGAATTACCGGTAAAAAAGAAAATAAATAAATATATATATATATATATATACATGTATATGCGCGTATAAAAAGGCTGTCTATATCACAAATCTGTCTGGTTATCTTTCTCGTTACTAGCTCGATCCCAAAAACGAAACTTTTTCAACATCCGAGTTTTGTACAAAGAGATGTAGAAAGTCACAAACGTACGTACGCACGTACGAACGTACGAAAGGATTTCAACCTGTGTCATATGGTCACCAATTTTTTTGTCTCTCTTTCTCTCTCTCTCTCTCTCTCTCTCTCTCTCTATTTTTTTTTTTTGTTCGTTTCATCCTTTCCATTTATTTGTATTACCTTTGTCCTCGCAACAGCTCCGCGTTATTATTTTAAAAGCACGACCCAACGCCATTTCGTATCTCCGAGAGGGCCAAAAAGCTTTGCGAATAAAGCCGCGAGCTGGCTACCACGGTTTCATAATTACGAAGTATTTCAATGGCTTTCGCTGGAGGGGAAGTCAGTAATCGTTTAAGAAATCTTGTCGACACCCGAAGCGATGGTCTAATTACTTGCGATAATATTGGCAAACTTTGAGATTACAAGGCTTGTTTATGACAGAGAGTTAGTAGCCTATCCTCTCTCTCTCTCTCTCTCTCTCTCTCTCACACACACACACACACACACACACACACATTCTCTCCTTACTCTCTTGCACCGAGAATGGCTTCCCTGTGGCTTCGATGCAACTTTGTAATTGCATAGTACAATCATACTTACGCGTACCACCACCTAATATCAGCATTGTCGACATACAATTGATGATGGAGAACAACGAGAGATGAAATTTATGAAAGTTATTTCATTAATCTTCATGACATGGAATCGAAAGAGAGGGAGACGGCGAGGGTAGGTGGGTGGGGGGTATGTGGGGAGGGGGGAAAAAGGTGAAGGAAAAAAAAAAAGTATGTCTTACGGATCCTGGCACAGAGTTATCAGCTGATTATCGAGGGTTATTATTTCGCATGAATTCCGGCGTGTCGCGGAATGCAAAGCCACGAGAAAAATTTTGAAATGGCGGGAACAGTGAAGTGGTAAGAGAGAGAGAGAGAGAGAGAGAGAGAGAGAGAGAGAGAATACTAACAAAAGATAGAGATAAAGAGAGAGAGAGGGAGAGAGAGGGAGAGGAAAATCTTGAAAGATGTCTCCACGTGTGCACGTTCAAAGCACGTTGAGAGCACACAGTGCGAGAAATCGCGACTGTGGTGGTCATTGACAGACAGTTTTCTATTTCTGCTTCCATTGTTTTCACCTCAAGCCGTGGAACATCTCGTGATCACTGTCCCTCTCTCTCTCTCTCTCTCTCTCTCTCTCTCTCTCTCTCTCTCTCTCTCTCTGTCTCACTCTCTATCCCTCTCTTTCGTTCTCCCGACGATATGCCAGCGTACGAGAGCACGTCCTTCTCGACGGTTAAAGCGGAAAACTTGGTAGAACGTTTTCGTGTGCTGAATTTTAAAGAAGGGGGGCTGTTGTAAAGACGAAAATAAAATTAAAAAGAAAAAAAAAGAGAGAGAGGGAAGAAGAAGAAAGAAAAAAGAAAGAAAAGAAAAGAGAAGAAAGAAAGAAAGAACAAAAACGAGAAAAGGAGGAGAGGGGATGAGAAAAATCTAGGCGGCGGGGGCGGAGGCGGAGGCGGGGGGAGGGGAGGAGGGATTCGAAAAAAAAAAAAATATATCAATCGCTCACCGTGAGAGGCATGAACGAACGAGAGGGACATTATAAAACGAGGGAATTGAGTTTCATCGTACAATTCGATCCGATAATAGATCTATAATATCGAATTAAAAAAAAAAAAAAAAAAAAAAAAAAAAAAAGGAAAAAAAGAGGAAACAAAAGGAAAAACAAATTGAAAAGAAGACTTTTGGATACAGAAAGACACCTAACGTTTGTCGTGGGCAAACGTACTTCCGATGTACTTTCGGATATTGTATTTCGAAGGAGCGACTCGCCAGACTAAAAGAGAAGGAGGGAGAGAGAGGGAGGGAGAGAGAGAGCGAGAGAGAGAGAGAGAGAGAGGAAAAAAATCCTTTGGGATGTCTCATGGACAGTCGACGGATGCGGAGGTGGTGGTTGTGGTGGTGGTGGTGGTGGTGGTGGTGGTGGTAGGGGAGGCGGGATACTTTAAATGCAATTGTGAAATAAATGCGAGCGAAATAAGGGAAAGGATGGAGGACGAGCATTGTGAAGACCTCGCTCCATAATGGATTTTTCTCTCGGTGTTTTCCATCACCATAGAACTAAAAGAGAGGAGATTCTTTCTCCTCGTGCATTCTCTCTCTCTCTCTCTCTATCTCTATCTCATTGCTGCCAATGCTACTGGAAGAGAGAATGTTCGATTCGCAAATTATCTATGACGGGCCGTATAAAAAATGTGAAAGATAAGCGGTCGGCGTAAAGAGGAATAAAAAAAATGGAATAATAGAGTAAATAAAAAAATAAAAAAAAAAAGAACAAGAAGCAGTAGCGGAGAGGGAAAGGACAAACAAAAAATGTTCTCTCTTCTCCGGAACTCATATCTAACGGTAATGCGATAAGGGTAGTTTTATTTATCGCATATCCCTTGGTGGACATCCTTCTCTCTAAACAATCATTCGTACACACATACATACATACATACATACATATATACATACATAGATACATACATACAACATGCATATTTATATAAAATATATCGTATCGTATCGTATCGTATCGTTTCGTCCTTTCATTGGTAAAAGAATTAAACGACAAGGGTGAAAGTTATATGGAAGTGTTAGTGGAGTAAATCCGTGTGGTGGGTAAACGAAAAAAGAAAAGAAAAAGAAAAGAAGAAGAAGAAGAAGAAGAAGAAGAAGAAGAAGAAGAAGAAGAAGAAGTTGATAATACGACGCATATCGACAGTAAAAGGATTAAGAGGGTAAATTTCAAGGGTGGATTTTAAGGACACGAGAAAAAACCACACATGCCTCCTATCATTCGATAAATTTGTAGATCCTTTGGGAAATACGGGGAAAGTACGACGAAACGATTCTCCTTCGAGTGGATGCAGCAGCGTTCATCAAAGTTATATCCGTCCGATGCTTTTTATTTGTCCTTATCCTTCGATACGATTCTATCAAATTAACCTAAATATTCAGGATCAACGTTGTACTTTTCGTACGCGGCCTTTTCTGAGTGAAATTATTTGAAAACTAAAAAAAAAAAAAAAAAAAAAAAAAACGAGAAAAGAAGTCGACCGTGTACCGGCTTGTTTTTCCACGAGAAACGCGAGAACAATGACGATGCGAATAGGATTTCGAAAACATTCGAAAAACTTGAAACGATAGCATTTACCGCGATCCCGTTAAAAGAGCCTTGCGCGAAAGAGAAAGAGATATAGAAATATAAAGGGTGGTGTGGATTGAATAAAATCCAATCGGACGGAAGAATGCGATTGAATCAACGAACGGAGTCGTTCACGGATACGAAAGGCGCGTTCGTTCATGGTAAAAGAGATGCCACTTGATGGTCCAATTAATTTTTTTTTTCTTTTTTCTTTTTTTTTTTTTATCGCGTCGAATCATTCAGGACATAAAAGAGATAGGATAATTTTACGCGTTATTGGACTTCGTTCCAGGAAAGATTTAAATTTATATTAAGTATCTAATTTTGTGCTTCGAACGAAATCGATATATATATATATATACACGATCATTCGACCGTTTTTGATCTTTTTTTTTTTTTTTCTTTTAGAATGAAATTATAGATCTTTCTTAAGACTATCGAAGGAAGGAAAAGGATTAAATTTTACTTGAGATCAAAGCAAGTTCCAATGATCTGTCATAACGGGTAGAGCTATAACGGAACGATCGTATATATTTTCTTTCGATTTCGTTCAATGTTTCACGAACTTTGTTACGCAAGATTTTGTAGATTTAAAAAAGAAAAAAACAAGTATATTTTTAATTACTTGCATTACTAACGAAGGGAAAGATAGGATCCCCTTTCCAAGTAAATGCAGATTTCTTGAAAAATTCATTTTACCAAAGACAAAATCGTATGATCATTTTTACGAGTTATCAAGAAGGGAGGCAACTTTTATCCTATCGTCGGTAATGTAGAAAGTATTGACGATTTACCGATCGTTCGTGTACTCGAACACAGTCGGTAACTCTACCAATTGGATGTTATCCAATGAGTTAAGTTAACTACTGCGGATAACGAAACTTTGGTATTTTTTTTTTACTTTAAAAGTAAAACTTATTGTATTTCTTCGTCGTGTAACAAAAAAAAAATAATGATGGAATTAATTGGAAACAAATGAGTGATTTTATCGTACTTCCAACGACGAATCAAATATAATTATTACGTAAAAATTGATGATTCATTAACGGAGTTACATCCTACACCCGCACAAACGTAACCGCGCGCTCCTCTTCTAATCGGATACTCCTAACGAGATACTCGATATTCCGTTTATGCTTTGTCCGGCGTTATATATATATATATATATATATATATCCCGTGTCCATGAAAATTTAATTTTCATTTGACATTGATTAAAAAAAGAGGAAAAAAACTAGGAGGTGAGGGAAACTCGTTGGTCGGTGTCGTAAACCCTAATGAACTAAAAAGTGATTAATACAAATTTGGGCGCAAAGAGTGAGAGAGAGGAGCCCGATAACGATGCAATCATTTCGAGGAATCGTAAAACGAGGACACGTCGACCGACACACAGCCCTCATCGTCGTCGTCGTCCCCGGCCTCGACCTTCCTAATTTTCTATGAATTAAAAGAAGATTAGAGTAACGAGTTTCTCGCGAAAAAAGGAGACGGGGAAAGAGAGAGAGGAGGAGGAGGAGGAGGAGGAGGAGGAGGAGGAGGAGGAGGATGAAAAAAAAGAGAGAAAGAAAAAAAGAAAAAGATGGCATAGCTTACCCAAGGGTTTTTGTGCTGATAAGACACGTCTTCAGATTTAAGAAACCATTCTTCTTCGTCGACTGCGTTGGATGATGGCCGGTACCACCGTCGCTGTGCTCATTAGGATCCTCGAGATCGTCATCGCGCTGTTTCGATTTTCTCGCACGAAGATAAAACCACACCGCCAAACCCAAAGCAACGATCACCGCTAAAGCTCCGACTGTTCCAAATACTGCCGTTAAGATCATGTCTCTCCTTTCCATGCCCACCTGCGAAACGATCGTACTACAGTTAACAAATAATATCTGACAATATCGAACATACATACATACATATATATATATATATATATATATATATATTTTTTTTTTTTTCGCGACTACCGTATTATTCTGTTTCTTTGTCTATCCCTCCTCTTTGTCTCCTTTGCATCTGACAGCGTTCGATAAATTGAATAAAATCAAAAATAATCCGCTGTACCCGTATTCATTTGTTCCGCACAGAGAAAAAAAAAGAAGAAAAAAAGGAAAATATCCAATCGTGACGGTCAATATCATATTCTACCCTTTATTTCCATTTACAAGAATGATTTTCCTTTTTTTTTTCTTTTCCCCTTCGGTTATGAAACTAAAATTGCATTCTTTCGAAAGATTTTCCAATATATATATATATATATATATATATATCGAAACGCCCACACCTTTCTGCGACATTCAACCAACGCGAACTTTATTATAAAGCGCGAGATACAAACAGCTATTAATATTTTTAATCGATAATTTACTTCCCAATAAAAACCTTGATAATTTAAAACTCCGCTATCTCTCTCTCTCTCTCTCTCTCTTTCTCTCTTCCAATAACCTAACCCCTTCTGCACTTTTATTCATTCACGAGAGAGAGAGAGAGATATTTATCTCACTATTTCCCCTACGGATGAATAAATATATATATATATATATATATATATATATATATATATATATATATATATATATTTATGTGGTGGATAAATCGAGCTGAAGAAAATGAAAGAAAGACAATTTCGTCCGCGACAATGCCAACCGCGAAGGGGTAAATTTCCCCTTTATCGATCACGATACGTAGAATCACCGTAATTAAGTATGTTTACTTTAACGTACGTACATGCATACATACATACATACGTACATTCATACATACATACATACGTACATACATACGTACGTACGTACGTACGTAGGCACGCGGTTAGGTATACCCACTCGAAACACGTTCGGTAGGTAAGTATTATATACAATTCCGAGAGAGAGAGAGAGAGAGAGAGAGAGTGACTTAGGAGTATACACATATGTACATATGTATTTAGAACGGAGACATAGTGTGGTAGTATCAAGGTGTATTACGTAGAACGGGGGTGTCAAGTGCACTCCTTTCGAGTGCTCTACCTTCTCTCGTTGACTAGCTTTAAACGTGTAACGGAGATGGAAAAATCCGTGAAGAAAGGAGGAAAGAAAGAGAGAAAGAGAGAGAGAGAGAGAGAGAGAGAGAGAGAGAGAATAAAAAAGAGAGAGAAAAATGAAAACAGGAAAATAGAGTTGAAGGAGTCGAGATAGTCGTAGAGACGTAAATATTATTTTTTCTTCTCTTTTTTTCTCGTTTTTATTTATTTTTTTCTCTCTCTCTCTCTCTCTTTTTTTTCTTCTTCTCTTTTTCTTACTCCAAGGTGTCACGACGCGGGAAGACACCAGATACGCAATCCAGACAGACAGAGTACGACATAGGCTATATAATTGTCATCGCGAGATCGTCAACGATTGCAAGAAGAACCCTCTCTCTCTCTCTCTCTCTCTCTCTCTCTCTTTCTATCTATCTATCTATCCCTTTCTCGTGTCCTTCACGAAAATCGAATTCAATCCTCTCGAAGCGAGCCGTCATCATCCTCTACGGATAAAGACGATAAGCCGCTTGCACTCGGGCGACAGTGAGGGACCACTTGTCTAAGAAATGCCACTCTCGGACTCTCCTTTCCAATTCTCGGCAAAGAGAGTTCGATCTTTCGAGAATCGCCGAAATAATATGGGTCTTTTTTCTTTCTTTCTTTTGTTTGTTTTCTTCTTTTTTTTTTTTTTTTTTTTTTGAAAAGCTCTTTAACTACCGAAGGAATAAAAAAAGATAAAAAGAAGAAGAAGAAGAAGAAGAAGACAAGCCACGTCTTATTTTCATCGACAAATTCGATATCGTCGCGTAGCGAGCCGATTAGAATGAATTGATTAAAATCCTTCATCCCTTGCTTTTCACCGGACAATACGAATTCTCTCTCTCTCTCTCTCTCTCTCTCTCTCTCTCTCTCTCTCTCTCTATTTCTATCTCTATCTCTCTTTGTATAACCTTTTATCCCCTACGCAATTTATACCATATTATAAATCTTACGGAGAGAAAGAAAAAGAGAAAGAGGGATGAGTAGGAGTAGGAGTAGGAGGAGGAGGAGGAGGAGGAGGAGGAGGGAGAAAAAGAAAATACGTACAACGTAATACGGCGATAGTGATTTACTTTTATCGTATCCGTCGGACAAAGGAATATTTTCCTTTTCGTATTATCTCAACGTCATCATAAAATATCATATACGGGTGTTCTTCTTTCACCTACGGGCGCGCGCGCGCGTCAAGCCGCGGGGGAAAGAAAATATAAAAGAAAGACAAAAAAGAAAGAGAAAGGGAGAAAGGAAAAAAAAGAAAAAGAAAAGGAAAAGGAAGGAAGAGAATTCTCTTCTCTCGTTGCTCAAAAGATATTCTTTTATCTAAGCTCTTTGGTATTTAATCGATCTCGAGAAGGAGATAAGCGTCGGCACTTACGCGGTATAAAGCGAGATTAACGTTATTCGCTTTTTTTCATCTTATGGTTATTATACGCAGAGTCACACACACACACACACATACATACACACACAGAGTAAAGAGACACATAAATACGTGGGGAAACTTTTTAATGCGTTCTCAGCCGGCGAACTCTTTTTCCGCACGGCTACGATAATCCGTTGAGATCACCCTATAATCGGCACGCTCGTTAAATGATACCGTAAAATAATGTGTCGTGAACCACATGATTTTACTCTCATCGAAATAAAGATAAAGGACCGGGGAGAAAATATTAAAACAGCTACCAACAGGTATGTGAAGAGACATACATACATACGTGCGTGCGTGAGTGCGTGCGTGCATGTGCATATATGTGTACACGAGCGCGTACGCGTTCAGAAGAAAAAAAATAAATAAATAAAAAAAGGAAAAAAAAAATTGAAAAGTGCCATTAACCAAACGTTTTGGATGAAAAATCATTCGATATCGATCGTGTAGAATTTAAAAGAGGGGAAAAAGAGAAAGAAGAAAGAAAAGAAAAAAAGAAAGAAAGAAAGAAAGAAAGAATGAAAAAAGAATCAAAAGAAAATAAATTTTCCCTTTCGATATTTATTTTCTATCTGCATACCTACACGTACGAATTACATACCAAGCACATACACGGACTCATTCGATTCATTCTTTCGTAGGAAATATTCCAGGAACGTCGAATAGAGGAACACGTTGTTGCACCTTCTCGTGCTAGAAACCAGAGAGATATATATATATATATATATATATATATATATATATATATATATATAAACACACGTATAGATAGTATTAAGGTGTATCCTCCCCGTATCGACCGACCGGCTAAGTAGAGGAAGCTGCACACTCTCGTACAAAGAGTAAATTCTACAACGATTTCGACGAGCCCCAACCAACCCGCGTTACTACATTATCGTACATCACCGTTTAACAACAATTTCGAACTATATACGAATTAATCGCCGATATCGTTTTAGTTGCATAGAACACGATATATCATAGATAAAATTCGATGGAATATTAGCTGTGAAAATAATAATAATTGATTGTAGTAGGAGACATTGAACATCTGTGTCAGCGATACACCAACACAACGTTCAACGAGTTCAAAGCCAAAGATAATCGAAACATACTTCGTATGGCGCGATACAATAACGCCGTGTATTTCAAAGAAGCTTACGAAACGTCAATAATGGTTTACCGTCGTCGACATTAAATTCCGTTCGCCGTTATAGCCTCTCAGCAATTGCGTATGCGACAAGTGACTTGTCGCTCATATTAATCATCGTATTCGCTCGTTTAAAAGGACGTTGGGTGCCGATCGATTTAAAACTGTAACACGTAAACACCGTGAACAACTAACGATTTCACACCCTTCCCACCCCCCCCTCTCTCTCTCTCTCTCTCTCTCTCTCTCTCTCTCTCTCTCTCTCACTGTCTACGTAGTTTAACGATATAAAACGGATCAAATATTTCTACGTACAAAAAAGATATATTATCTTTATTTAGTTTCTGTCGATGGAAAAATTATGACTAACAATATTTTCACACTTTAAATATATATATATATATATATATATATATATATATATATATATATATATGTATGTATGTATATACACACTTAAATGCGCTATCATCGTCGAGGGAGAATATAAATATAAAATATAAACTATTATTCGTGCGTGATTCCAAAAAGCACTCGCTCGCAAGGATAAACCATCCCCATCCATTTTTGTCCATCTCCCGACGAAATTGTTTGGCTCGTTCGTTTCCATTATCCGTACGTTCGGACATTACACGAGGAGCGTACAGTCCGACGACAACGCGTGTTAA
>OU426861.1:8603777-8611277 GCA_911387685.1 Dolichovespula media | reverse complement strand
TCCTCTTCCTCTTCCTCCTCCTCCTCCTCCTCCTCCTCCTCCTCCTCCTCGTCTTCTTTCCAACTCTCTTTTCTCCTACGTTGAAGACGAGAGAAAGATAAAAAGAAATAAAAGGAAAAAAAGAAAAAAGAAAGGAAAAAGAAATCGAAAGGATATACGGCAATGCGCTTGGAACTTCTCACAAAATATGACATCCTACATTTATGGACCCTTGACTTTTGAGAGGTATATTTCCCTCTCTCAAAAACGATCAAACTTGGATATATTTTTTTCTTCTCTACGATCGAACCGTTACGTAAAAGGGGACGAGGAGAACGTACATGGAAAGAAAATCTTTTATTGACTTTTTTTTTTTTTTTTTCTATTCATTTTCTAAATTCCAAAGAAATGTATTTCCTTCGTATTCCTCTCTCCCCCGACAGACGACACATCCAACTCAGACCCGACTATTATTAATACTTCGTCGAACTTTCGAGTTCGTTTCTTTGTGGAGGATCTGGTACCGCGGCGAGATGAAAAATAAAAAATATGAATAAAATAAAATAAAATGAAATGAAAAAAAGAGAGAAATAACGAAGATCCGTTTATCGAAATGTAATCAAAGTAAGTGTAAAAAGGCAGGATTTTCTCCATCCCTCGTTTCAAAATAAATCCATCGCGTATCTCGGACATATGTATAACGCATTCATTCGTCGAGTGGAACTAACCAATCGATTTTACGAGTCACCGTCAATTCTCCTATGATCTATTATGAATTAGCATTAAAACGAGAACGCGAAGTAACGTAAATGATTAAATTACGATCGTATAACCGGCTACGTTGGGTTAACGCGTGTTAGCCGCTAATACGATAAACATAGAATATATATTCGATGGTACGATATTTCAGTTGGGAAATGAAAAGAGTAAAAGAGAGAGAGAAAAAAAAATTAAGAAGAAAACATGGTCGAATCTGATGTACTCTCCTTCATGCAAATTCTTCGTTCCCGGTCCAACCAACTTCAGCTTCATTTTAATGAAACCCCAAAGCCAGGGGGAGAGTTCCGATGTAAATTAATCCAACGGATACAATGTTTCTCTTGAATTATTTTCTACGTCGGCAAAGGGGCGGAGGGTTTCGAAATTATTTAAATCATTAAGGACAACATTATCACATGGAAATTAATTCGACGTAATTAATGTATACGTCATGTATAATAGTTCTGGTCCGGTCAATAGCGCCCTTTGTTTTAATCATTTATAAACGCGCATAAATTAAATTTAATTATAATAATAATAATAATAATAATAATAATAATAATGAAGATAACAATATTAGAATATTTTATATATATATATATATATATATACCTATACACCTACTTCGTTCTATCGTATTAGATCTATTATTAGGTGTAATATCACATTGGTCGAGGTTCCATCGGAATTTTGTTAAAACTATTAACGGTGTAGAGAGATGTTGTTTAATATCGGCTACGTTATGCGAGCCACTAAACGTCGGTATCGATATTAACAATTAAACAAAAAAAAAAAAAAAGAAGAAAAATATACCTCACGATACAATATAATTATCAAGAAATTATGTATGATACAATGCGAGGTATATCCAATCAATTATGAAAAGAGCCGTCGCACAAAAGAGAATCCATGAGAGGTATACCTCGTGATTTAACCTTTTTGGACGCATTAAACCAACCGCCAACGAGCAAAATCCACTTGACTCGCGAAAATGAAACTATATATATATACCTACGTCTGGAGAAATAAAAAAAAAAAACATAAAAAAAAAAATAAAAGAGGAAACGCGAGAACGAAACGAAACGAATAGCACGAAACGGAAGCAACGAACGGTTAGAGTTCGCTTGCTCGAAAGTTAATTCAAAATGCAAACCTGGTACCTGGGCGCAACGAGTACCACCAGCGCGTGGAGCGTTTCAATTACTTCGAAATTAGTCTCGTTTACTTATCACGACCGCCGTCCTCCGTCGTTGGGTTTCTCTACCGCGTCGAATACGCGTAATAAGCTCGTTCCGCGTCTCGTTTTCCGCGTTTCGCGTGCACGATAAATCGTTATCGACCGATTCCCATTTCTCTCATCGAAAGCGCCATTCGAATAAACTTATTTCACGAATTTCGTATTCTCCCTTCCCTTTTGTACCATCCTTCGTTTATAATTCGTCCGCGTCGATCGTCCATTTTTTACCCGAGCAAGGGAGCTTAAGAAACGAAAGGGTCTATATTTCGAGGAAAAAAAAAATAAATTTAAAAAGAAACCTTTTTTTCATACCCCCGTAAGAAAGTTAAACGTGCGTCGCGTCGCGTCGCGTCGCGTCGCGTCGTTTATAAACAATAATAAAAGTTATACGATTTTTAATTCAAAACGTTTATAGGTTGAAAAGGCAAAAGAGTTTTCATCTCGGCGGGGTACCCGTGGGAGTTTAATGCGATGGTTGCTGCGCTTTGAGAAAATTTGCATTATTCGTAAATGCGTCCGGCGAGTATGACGTAAGATTATAAAAGGTACGACAGGGGACGAGGGAAGGAACGGATGAAAGATAAAAAAAAAAACAAAGAAAAGAAAAGAATAGTAAAGTACGTATTTAAAGAAGATTCTTGATAAATGTTGCAAAAAGGTATCTCTATTTGTCGCGAGGGCATTAATTTAATTAAACGCTTTATAAAACAATTTTCGGGTTATGCCCTGGTTGGGAGGGAAGGTTTTTTGTTTTCTCCTTTTTGATAACTATATATATGCCGACCCCATTAACGATTCGTTAACGGTCGGCACGGTAAAAGGTCCGATTTCTGATTAAAACCACCTACCCATTCGTAACCTTATAAATAGACGAAATTTCAATACTTGTTTATATGTGTGTGTGTATATAATATATATATATATATATATATATATACATATATATTATATATGTATGTATGTATGTATGTATGTATGTATGTATGTATCGCGTATCTATTTTCAAAGTTCATTTCGAATCGTATTTCAAAGGCTTTAAGCAAAATTGAACATTTAATTCCTCTCCGTACTGTTTCACGGAAAGGGAAGAGCAAAAAAAAAACTTCACTTCGGAAAGATAAGAAAGAAAGAAAGAAAGAAAGAAAGAAAGAAAGGAAGGAAGGAAAAAGAAAAAGAAAAAGAAAAAAAAAATTAAAGGAAGAAATAAAGAAACGGAGAGAAAGAAAGAGAGAAATGAAGGAAGAAATAAAGAAAGAAAAAAAGGAAATAACGATCGTAATGAGTAGTCCGGCTAGGTAGTGGTAAAGGTAAATAACGAGAAGCATCGCGCTTGAATTTCAACGAACCCAAAGCGTTAACGTGCTTATAAATTCCCCGAGATATTTTCGATTTATCCCCGACAGTAAAAAAAAAAAAAATCCACGGTATAGAAATGTTCATTATTAAAATGGTTAGGAGGATCGTGCATTCACTCCCCCATCACTCATCACTCATCACTTCCACTCCCACCCCCTAACCCCATAAAAATTATCCATTCCCCTTTAAAACGAAGCAATGACGTTACTCCTCACAGACGTATCATTTATTTAAGTATCCCAAGCCTACTCTCCCCCTCGACCCCACGTCCTATCATCGCCAACCCCTTCACCCCTATCCCCACCCACACCAACCCACCTTACTTTTCCTTTTACATCCTTAACACGTCGTTGTTGTCCTTTAATCGAGCGATGAGTAATTTATGAGTTCGTACCCCCGTGATCTCTCGACGAATAAGTCCAAGGAGTCGAGTACGTATAATAACGGCATCCAACGGATCTCTTAAATTTACCCTTCATCCGCGCCATCAGAGAAGATGGTATTCATAATTGATGAACCAGCCGAGTGAAAAGGGGGTTGAAATTGGGTCGAGCGCGGCTTCAGTACCAAAGAATAAATGTACACAAAGCAACGTACCACCAGCTTAGTGGAGTAGTGCTGCTGCTGCTGCTGCTGCTGTTGTCGATGACGTGGTGGTGGTGGTGGTTATGATGGTTGTGGTGGTTGTGATGGTTGTGATGGTTGTAATGGTTGTGATGGTTGTGATGGCGGTAGGAGTTACTCGCAAGTAGGAAACAACTGTAAACGTTGCGGAAAGGGTGAAGGGAGGGAGGGGGTGGGCGGGGGTGGGTAGGAAGAAAGTCTGAGGGAGAACGATGGAAAATTTCACGCGTCGAAAGCTGCTCGTCTCGATCTCTTTCGAAGAAAAGCACGGCGATACTTCGCGATCACGTATTTCTCTCTCTTCCTTCCGGAAAACTTTTTCGAGATGCTTCCGGCAAGCCGAATAAACTCTCCGTTGGAAACGGGAAACTAAGGACCTAAGGGCAGGCAGGCAAGCCAGTACTCGTTCTCTTTATTATTGCACTTTCGATCGTCCGAATGTTTTTCGACGCGAATCGACGCTGAAAAATATTCCTCGAGAATAACTCCCACGGGAAAATACTTGCTGATAACTTTTACGAACCACCCACCCCCACCCTCCCCATAGAAACTTATACGAAGTCGCGAGTCAATGCTTGGGACCCCCATTTTCATAATTATTCGCGTATCGCGAGGACAGTGCAAATATTTTCAGATAAATCCTTTCGTGGAACGAAACGTACAAAGTCAGATCGATCGATGAAAAATAATTGAATCTTTCGAAATGCGCATAATATCTCTCACGCTTCTCTCGAATTCCTCGTTGCACCGACCGATCTTACCCCACCCCCACCCCCTCCCTCCCTCACCTTAACGCTTTTATCTTCCATTAAGGGAGAAGAAAGAATAATAGATCTTATCCAAGAGACGTTATACGAATTTTTAAGAGAGAGATCTCTCTCCCTCTCTCTTTCTCTGGTTTACGATCTCTCTCTCTCTCTCTCTCTCTCTCTCTCTCTCTCTCTCTCTCTCTCTCCTTGTTTTCTTGCTAATGGAAACACGTGCCCGGTAAAGCCCCCAATCGTTTACTTTTATTTACGGGATAAAAAGTCTCTCTTACGTGATAGAGAGCCATCCTAACTACCGGGAATGCTTTGTCGTTCCATTTTCGGTCTTTTTCTTCTTTTGCTTCTCCCCAATTTTTTTCGTTCCTTTTTCATTTTTTTTTGTTGTTGTCTCTTCTTTTCTTTCTTTAGCCTTTTTTCTTTTTCTCTTTTTCCTTTAAAATTGCCGAACGTCGGGAAGACTTTTCTCGACTCCTTTCGGTATTTCTACGGGACGATAAGTCGCACGGGTGGTGAAGATATTGGAAATAGAGAAAACGTCGAATCTCGAATTGGATAGACACAGGATTTCTTTCCGTGTGTAATAAAATGGGAGAAAACTGGCAAGACCGGGTTTGACCTTCGAGGAGGAGGAGGAGGAGGAGGAGGAGGAGGTCAATCGAGAAACAACGCTAAAAGTATCGATTCGATAGAGAAATCATTAATGAAAGAACGTATAGCGCCAAAGATGGGTGAGAGAGATGATAACGAGTTCGAACTAACCCCCCCCCCAACCCTCCAACCCCCGAACACCCCTAACTCGAACCAAATGTAGCACGATCTTGCACTTTAGAGTCTAGTAATTTGATTGCTCTCGCAGCTCGTGTGCTCTTAGAAATTCACCCTCGGCATTACACGCTCTTTCTCTCTCTCTCTCTCTCTCTCTCTCTCTCTCTCCCTCTCTTCCTCTCTCGCCCTCGTCCTCGCTCGTTCCATCCCTTCTTCTTTCTATCTACGTTTTCTAACGTTTCGAGGCATCGCTTTGTTCGTCGTGACTCCATTAACGAGATAATTAATGCGAAAACCGACCACGCAGCACGTTCACTCCAATTTCCAAATAGATATCGAACCGTTTTTCCACCCTTTAGAGAGTATCGACGAGAGGCGCGCGAAATTTCTCTACAACGTCTACCCATTATGCATAACCTAATCAATCGAAAAAAAAACAAAAAAGAAAAAAAAAGAAATCCGCGCTCGAAAACTCACGTCGTTTCTAAGGTTCTATAACATCTCTTTCGATCGCGTCAAATTTACAACCCAAACCCCCTGGTTCTACCATATTTATGTTGTATATATCATCCTTTTAATGCACTGAATTTTTTTTTCTTTTTCTTTTCTTTTTTTTTTTTTTTTTTCTTTTGCTAATTTTAAAACCAAGCCAAAGCGGCCACGTTGTAAAGTTTACCTTGCGCACCGGAAAAAAAAAAACAACAACAACAAACGAGAATAAATAGAGAAAGAAGAATAAAAAAAAAAGAGAAAGAGAGAGAGAGAGAGAGAGAGAGAGAGAGAGAGAGAGAGAGAGAGAGATGACAGAAGGGTAGCTTGTTTTATTTTATCGCTTAATAACAGCTGATGGCGATAAAATGGCACGTTTGTGATAGAACGCTCGAAAGGGTGTCCAATATCGCTGTTACGAGCTCGTGGCATAAAATCTACCGTAATAACGGAGATGATTATTTTGTGCGAGAGGAGAGAATATAATTCAATTATTAATTTCTATATCAAACAAAAATTATTTCATTACGAGTACGCATATATATATATATATATATATATATATATATATATATATATATATATGGGCTTTGTTTCTCTCTGCAAATTTTTTAATCTTTCGATATCGAAAGAAAAAGAAAAAAATAAAATGGAAGAATATTCGACAGAACGATATGGATCGATACGAATCATAAAACCTCGTCAATAGGTTTCTCGAAATGTGTACACGTGTATGTACACGGTCGAAGTCGTAAATATAAGTATATATGTACGTAGGTACAACGGTACATACATGGATGTATTTTACGATGTGTGTTATCGAGTACGAGCGATCGATATATAGGTGGTATCGATTTTGTATCGATGGAGGGAGAAATTCGGACGGCGAAATGGAACGACTTCATTGGTCGTTACACCTTTTCTATACTTCTCGAACGACTGTTCCTACGAGTTCGATTTAATGAGGAAACGAAATTACAAAATGTGGAAAACAAAGTCGAATACAATTTGCGAGATCCTATATATATATATATATATATATATATATAAAAAAAAAAAAAACAACGAAAAGGATCATATCATTCGATCAAAATCATTAACCATGAATCTTCGTAAATAATATATATAAATACGTATATATACCAAGTAAATATTGACGCGATATATTAAATATTAAGTAGCCTAATCTTGTTTTCTCACGTTATATATATATATATTTTTTTTTTTTTCTTTTTTGTTTTCCTAACGGAGAGATGGAAAGAAAAATATCATATATTTTCTTTTTTCTCTACTCCGATCGTCGCGCACTCACTCGCTCACTTGCTTGCTTGCTTGCTTGCTTGCTTACTTGCTTACTTTCTCATAAATAATTCTCCGTAAGTTGCGAAGAGATAAATGAAAAGAAAAAAAGGAAGAAAAAAAAAGAAAAAAGAAAGAAGAAAAAAACAAAAAGAAGAAAGATGAAGAAAAGTAAACAACGTGCCCTTCGAAGTAATACGGACGATCCTCAAAGTATTGTCCCAC
>OU426861.1:8583777-8598777 GCA_911387685.1 Dolichovespula media | reverse complement strand
AAAAAATATAGGGTTGGGGGGGGGGACAAGAGAGAGAAAAGGGAATGCGAGAGGAACCATTGATAAAAGATATTCTGCTTTTTCGTGTTCAAGCGAAATCAAATAATTTGACTACTCGTTTGAGATCCATCCACTCGAACAGAGAGAGAGAGAGAGAGAGAGAGAGAAGTAAATATTGATCTACAAAAGTAGAAGGGATGATCGCATAATGATATTTGCGCGAAAATTTCTGAATGCTTCTGTACTTTTACTTTTTTCTTTTGTTCTTATTTTTCACTTTTTGGATCTTGTAAATCGAAACAATCATTCGAGGTGTCCGTCCGCGATTGTGGGATAGAAAAGCATTACTAAAGCGCATGGATACTCTAACGGGACATTAACAACTTGCTCAAAAGTAGTTCACCGAAGCGTAAAACGAGAGAGAGAGAGAGAGAGCGAGAGAGAGATTAGAAACGGAAAATGAAGGAACAAGAGAGAGAGAGAGAGAGAGAGAGAGAGAGAGAGAAGGTGAGCGTCACTTGGAATCCTGCAGAATTTAACGTCGTTAGAAACGTAAAATGGCTCTCGTCGAACGAAAACCCGCAAATCCCTACAATCTCGAGTACCTATGAAAACGGACAAACTTCAAGTTGTCGTGTGCCGTGTAAATACATATATACCGTGCGAAAATACCGTCCGACAGCTGGCTCAAGTTAACGAAATATGTGTAAATTTGAACGTTCGTCTAAACTACCAGAGACAGACACCTTTTCCAAACGGATGGTTTCGGAGGAAAGGAAAGAAAGAACAAAAAAAAAAAAAAAAAGAAAAAAGAAAATAAGGGGAAAAGGGGGAAAGGAACAAAATTCGTGCATGCGAGTGGAAAATATCGTATTTTCGTTTGTTTACGTTTTAAAAGAAGTTAATAACCGCGAGTAGTAGACAAAAAAAAAAAAAAAAAAAGAAACAAGAAATAAAAAGAAATAACAAAGGAAATTAATGAATAAATTGAAAAGAAACGATTTCGTTCGCGCGTGAAAATTATTGATTGCATCCACTTGAGACATTGATAACACACTCAACGAGAGAAATCTAGTGGGAGAAATAGAGAGAGAGAGAGAGAGAGAGAGGAGATATAGAGAGATAGAGAGATAGAGATATGAATGTATTTACGATTGAAGGTATATTAACGTAACGTAACGTCGTCGATTGCACGCGATACAAAATCGATACGGATGCTGATATCTTTGATGATAAATCTCTCTGTTTCTCGGCGACATAGGAACATAGGACATAGGAAACGTGTAAAGCGTTAATCACGTCAAGCGGATAGTATTAAGATGAGATACCGATAATCGTGTCTCTTTACTCTCGTTTCATAAATGAATTCGAAAAAGTGAATATCGTTTTGGATTACGTCGTTTGTGTAACTATCTCTCTCTCTCTCTCTTCTAACTCTCTTCCAATATCTCTCTTTCCATTTCGCTTCCTCCTTCTCTCCTTATTTTCATCAGAGTTTGCTAAGGATTGAGTGACATGATTTAGAACGCACAATAGGGAACGTTCAGGTACAAGACGGAGATGTGGTTGAAACGCGATCTATTGTTACGTAGAAACCAAAGATCCTCACACCTATAAGACAGATAAAAGGATAGAAGATCTAACGAGAGTTTTAGACAATAGATAGGGGATGTTGTACGTGTCAATGGATGGAACGAACGCGAGCCGTCAACAGCACCGTTGTTGCCTCGAGATATCCGATCTCTCTCTCTCTCTCTCTCTCTCTCTCTCTCTCTCTCTCTCTCTCTCTCTCTCTCTCTCTCTCTCTCTCTCTCTCTCTCATCGAATTCGTTAATCAGACTTTCTTCCTCCACCCTTTGACTGGGTGGTAGCTCAAAGCGATAAAATCATTTAGCTAGAACACTGTTAGAAATCGTTCTATCAATTGTTCGATATCGGTGGTTATTTCAAGAAAGCTTCGTAGCGAAAGTAAAAGGAAGAAGAAGAAGAAAAAGAAGGACGAAAAATGTCGGAATAGTAAGGAAATATAAAATAGTACGGAAAAATATTCTTTGGGCAAACGTCGAACGTGGCAACGAGAGATAAGGCGGGAGGGACTTTACGCGTGCGTGGATGAAAATCTTTCCGGTTAAAAAATGATGCGACGAAGCGTAAGGGAGAAGGGTGGGATGTATATATTGAATTTTTATATGAAAGTGAGGGGAGAAATCCTATCTTAAAACTGTTGTCGGAATCGACGAAAAATCGATCGAAACCGACGACGACTACGACGACGACGACGACGACGACGACGACGACATCAACGTCTTCTTTACACGCAACATTAATACAAGGTCGATAAGGTATCCTGTAAAAGATAGTTATTTTCTTTGACGCCGCAAACGTTACGTGGCAAGTAGTTAGGTAGATACATAGATAGGTAGATACAGTAAATCCATATCGCTTCAAGCTCGATTCATAATCAGACGAAAGCGGAAACTCGCTTCTTAATGGATATAAATAAACCTGGAAAATCGTATTACCAGAGTACGTCACACGTCTCTGCACGGTCGAATGTGACCGATGGATAGAGTCGAAAGGGAATAAAGTCAACGATATAACGAGACCATCGTCCTACGAATCGTTCGCTCTTTATCCTTACACGCGTTAGAGTCGACATTTATATTCTTCGTTGAACGCATCCTTCGAAGCGCTCGAATCGCCAGTCTCATCGAAACTAAGTGTTATTATTAAATCGACTATTACGAATCGTCGTTTATTCACTTTGATAAACACCAGTAATATCTTCGCAAATGGAAACAAATATTTTCTCTTTTAAACAAAAACCCTTACGTCGCAATGTTACGAATAAACGTTATTTCGTACACCGAATAAAACTAACGTATATACTAGCTGGACCAAAACATTGCACACACTTATCCCGTGCCCTACGGCATTCGCATCGCGTCACTAACCGGAATTCAATCTACATCCATACATATGTACACACACTTTGTCATCGCGAACGAAGACGAAGAAAAAGAAAGAAAAAAAAAAAAAAGGAAAAAAAAGATCGCAAAGGAAGGAAAAGAGAAAGGGAAGGGAGACAAAAATAAAAAAGGATGGGGAACAGAAGACGTATGGACTTTCGCATGTGACTACGAGCGTTCGAAACGTAATTTTATTTATAAAAAAAAAAAAAAGAAAAGAAGAAATAGGCAAAAAAAAAAAAACGTGGCTTGATGTTCCATACGAACGATCGATGAGTCCAGATGGCGCAGGGATATTCTCCTTGCTAATAGACGAAAACGCGCGGTTTCACTCCGGCACGTTGAAATGCTCCTGGCATGAGTCCAGACGAAGAAACTTAACTTAACCGTCCGCGAACGAATCGTTTGTTACGGCACACACAACGTTGCGCACGCTTGTTAGAAGGTGACCATTTGTATACGTCCAAAGTCAGTTTTGTCCGGGATCCCTTTGAGCTCCCCAACGGGGCTGAATGAAGGTAGTTTATGAATGAATAGAGGAATAATAATAATAATAATAATAATATTCTCCCGTTTGATATAATACAACTTTCATTTCTTTTTTTCGCTCCTTCTTCTTCTACTTCTTCCACCTCTTCTTCTTCTTCTTCCTCTTCTTCCTTTTTGTTTTTTTCTCATCGTTGAAACGTAGCTTCCTCGAGGGAGGAGGAGAGAGAAAAGAAAAAGAGAAAAGAGTTCGTAGTCGACGTTATACGGAGGATGAGAGCCGAGTTGAAATGAGACGTATAGTAAATGTCCTTAACAGGATCAAAAAACTTCTACTGCTGTCCCATAAGACAAATGGCCCGGAATAACAAGGCACGTATATAGATCACTTAATCTACGCAAATTCGATTTCATTTCTCTCCTTGAAATTTCTCTCTCTCTCTCTCTCTCTCTCTCTCTCTCTCTCTCTCTCTCTCTCTCTCTCTCTCTCTCTCTAGAACATCCCTCTCCTCTTTATTCAGTCATTCGATTGAAATGTAAAATCAATCAACGCCCAACCTTCGACATAATTCGAATAATAGCATTTGGAATAAGCAAAGAGCGGAGTAATGATGGAACGCACTCGAACTTAACAATACAATTAAAAGAAACTTCGGACTTTCGGATAAATGCGAATATTTACTGGGAAATGATTGCCGGAATCCAATTATAGGAAGAAGTAAATCTATCGCGGAGGATCTCTCAAGAGATATGATCTGTCGTTCGGTCGGTCGGTCGAACGATCGATCGATCGAACGATCGATCGATCGAACGGTACCTGTTCGTTGCGTTCTAGATTTAAAAGTACCTTTTAACAGGAGCTAATCCGAAATACGGTGCATTTAAAATTTCGCTGTATTAGACGATATCGTTGAATAATTCGCACATCGACACTGCCGTTCGTGATACTGGCAAACGCAGCGCTCTTGTTACGCTAACATTTACCACTACTACGTTCGTCGCGTGACACTCGATTGCTCGATTGCGTTAAAACTTATATATCGTATACGCATTCGGAGTCACGACGTCAAAAGTGGCAGAAGGAAATTGTCCTCGATTAAAAAAAAAAAAAAAAACAGAAACGAGATATCGCAAAGTTGAAAAACTCGACTAGGTACTAAACGAAATAATTTCTCTCTCTCTCTCTCTCTCTCTCTCTCTCTCTCGTGTATCTCGTCTTCCAAAACTGCAAAAAGATGTGTTCCAACTTAAAAAAAAAAAAAAAAAAAAAAAAAAAAAAAACTAAGATTTCAATTCGCAGGAAGAAAGTTGGATCGTGAGAAAGGGAGGGGGCGGGGGTGGGGGTGGGGGTGTGATTAAAAGTTTGAAGGAAGACATCATTTGGTCGAGCACTCGTGGTAAAGTTAAAATTTCTCCTCTCACTCGTTCTATGACAACTTTTCGTCTGACCTCATTTCTAATTTATCGACCCTAAGCTTGTACGCGCGGGCACGCACACACAAACACACGCGCGGGCACGCTCGCTCGCTCTCGCTCTCTCTCTCTCTCTCTCTCTCTCTCTCTCTCTCTCTCTCTCTCTCTCTCTCTCTCACACACGCTCTCACACATAAGGCGCGGGCAATTGCGGCAAGAGACCACGTCTGAGCACACTTCAATGGGATAGACGCCACCGCAATTGCTCCGGGATCAGATCCTTCGGCCGGCGAGAATGACAAAGCATTATAATCGACACGATCTGATCGCGATAACTCCGCTCGCTAATACCTTTCTAACTCGATGTTAAACCGTTCAAAGTCGCCGTAATTGTATGAACGATCTATCTCATTGACCGTCCCATCGTGCCACTAAACTTAACAAAGAGGAGAATCAAAAGGAATGCCAATTTACGTAGTAGTATATTCTATGTAATTGTCTATCTTTCTCTCTATCCCTCTCTCTCTCTATCTATCTATCTATCTATCTATCTATCTATCTCTCTCTCTCTATCATTCCCTATCCTTTGACAAGAACATTTCATTGCACTACATATCTACTATATAAACTATTTGTCGCTCTAAATTCAATAGTTATAAAATCGCTTTAGTAAAACGAACGACCCGGCATATTCAAGCGATTTTATTTACAAATATGTGTCATACATATTCGATAAGCAACATTGTATCGGTACCCGATGAAATTTCCATAACGGGTGCAAGGGTTAAGATTATATATATATATACACACACACACACACACACACACACGCCCGCTCGCGGGATTCATAGAATGTCGGTCACGCGAGTCTAAATCGATTTTTACAACTTCGTTTTTATTTCCCGGGAGCAAATATTTTATGATGTAACGCGACGCGAAGTGCCCACCCCTTCGCGACGTCTCGTGTCGTCGTTATTCGAAGCTTGATCAAACGATAATTCCGATTTTCTACTTGATGGAGGTTAATGACACCGACTTACGTCCTTTTCACGTTCGCGAAGAACCCCCGAAAAAATTGTCTTAAATCGTTGTTTTTCTTTTTTTTTATTTCTTTCTTCCTTCTTTTTACCCCCGCAAAAAGAATAACGGATTATCAACCGTTCCCTCTCTCTCGAAAAAAAAAATAAATAAATAAAAAATAAAAAACAAGATCAGAAATCCTACATATCTTCTTCCTATTCTTCATTTTCCTATTTTTAGTCGAGGATCCAAATCGGAACTCGAATTACGCTAAAGGAACGAGCACGCTTTCAAGTACCTCGCAAAAAGAAGATACATACGTATCTCCAGTTCGTTAATGACCGTGCAATTTGGATAGTCCCCTGAGAGAGAGAGAGAGAGAGAGAGAGGAGGGGGTGGGTGGGAGAGCGCTCATGTACAAAGAGGATCAAATACGCTCGAATAAATATTGGGTTGTTTGTGTAAACTACAAAATTGCACCAGTTAGTAGGGAACTTTGCGCGATACAAATCTTTACCTTTTGTATAAGTGATTGCCAACATCCAAGAGCCTTTTAACGAGCCGGTTTTATTGATGGAAACGAAGAAAAGAAAAGGTAATGAGAGAAAGTGAAATAAAGAGGAAGACGCTTAAAAGGTAGATAAGGGAGGGAGGTGGGGGAGGGGGATTCAACGATGGCGCGTTAATCGGGTTAATCGCGAAGAGAGATAGATATTATTATTGCGTCGAGATTGGAAAAGGAGCAAAAAAAAAAAGGAAAACTAAAAAAATAATAAGATAAAAATAATAATAAATAAATAAGTCCTACGAATATTCTCTAGTTTCACGCTTTAATATTTGGATGGAGAAATGGGCGAGTAAAGCTAAGAAAGATAAATATTACTTAGGTAGGATGGGAATAGAGGGAGGGAGGGGATGAACGAGAGAACGATGTCGCATAATAAATTCATCGTGGCTATCGTGGCCATCGTTGTAAATCCCTTTAAGACGCCGAAACTGACCGAAATAAATCTTAAAGGGGACCAAAATTCAGGGCGTTATTCATAGATGACCCGTTCTACACGACTCGGATTGTCAATATATCGCGACTTAGCCTTGACCGCTTCTTAATATACAGAGAACCATCCATCCATCCATCCATCCATCCATCCATCCATCCATCCATCCATCCATCCATCCATCCATCCATCCATCCATGCATGCATCCACCGTCGTTGCTACGACTGATTGATGAAACTTCCTCGTCGTATATTAAGATCGCGTCATAAAGATAAAATTCGCGAGAGTTTGCGACAGTAGTAAGCCTTTGAAATAATAAATAATACAAATTTCGAATCGAATGCCTTTTGTGTTTTTCATTCATTCGTTAAAAACGAAAGTTATATTATCCTTTTTAGAAAATGTAAGATATATTTTCGACTTATGGAACGTCGTTGAAAATAATGAGAAATTTCGAGATAACGTATAAAAAAACGATGAGAGAGAGAGAGAGAGAGAGAGAGAGAGAGAAACAACTCCTATTTGAGATCCGATGAAGCGAGAAAGGCCAGACAGGGCAGAGATTTTCGTTCGAATATTCTATAAATACCTAAAGGATCAAGGTTATTGGTAGTACTCCTACTCTCCTTCTGTTTCTCTCTCATCCTTTTCTCGCTCCAACTTATGCCTTCGTAATATTAGTATTAACGACCCCGGTCACGTCCGCGTTAACTTTCAAATATGGAAATCTATGCATAACGCGTAGGCAGTCCCAGTATACGCCAGCAAAACCATGTCGCTACTTTTCAGTATTAAAATTATACAACACAAACGTACCCCCACCCCTTCTTGGCGGCAAACGCAGATTGCGCGCAATACGGATTCAAAGATTTCATTTCTATCGACTTCCGGTAGATATTAAGTTATCATATATATTTTATATACATATGTGTACGTAAATATATATATATACATATACATAACACGATAAAACGAGAGTTTCGCAATTTCACGGTCCACGAATGGGGATCATCGATAAATTAGCATTGTTTCAACGACGCGAACGCTCGGTTTCTAAAAAAGAAAAAAATAAAGAACCGAAAAGAAAAACATAACAAATAGAAATTACTTCCGATTCCTATTTCGAAACGAGAACTAAATGAATGAATGAAGAACCGACATGACAAAAAACGAACACAATATTCTTTCATTCCGTTCCGAAATGAATCATCTCCGACAAACGAACGCGCATTTAATCCCGAGTAAACAGAATTTTATTCGATGCTTAACAAACACACACTAAGGATCATCCTGTTTGCTCTCGAGGTATACGCATCTCGTCTTATGGCGTCTGTTGGCTCCACTGGTAATCTTCTTTTTTAGTTTACGCGCACGATGGTTTCCCCAGATCAATTGTAACAATTCATTCTCTCTCTCTCTCTCTCTCTCTCTCTCTCTCTCTCTCTCTCTCTCTCTCTCTCTCTCTCTTTGTGCGTTACGATAACCCTACCCGTATACATTTATTGATTTATAACCATCTATTATTATTATTAATACGCTCGTTTCCGTAAATAGAGATTAATACGTAATCATTGGGAATATTCGATCTGTACTATATATGTATTTATATCAAATTCCAAATATGTTTTATTCCGGTTACGTAAGAGGTTGATTTGAAGGCAACAACGCCTTTACGTTGACAAATCTTTTACGAGTATGAAAAACTAATAAAAGGAAAGAAAGTGGATAAAGGAAAGGAAGCTCTCTGTTTATAGCGCTTTCAAGAAATACGAGCAACGTATCGCGAATATTCTCCTAAGTAGTATCTAATGCGAGACGGTACTTTAGCGCTGAAAAAAAGAGAGTGAGAGTGTGAGAGAGAGAGAGAGAGAGAGAGAGAGAGAGAGAGAGAGAGAGAATGATATAAAACAAACAAACAAACAAACAAAAAGAAAAGAAAAGAAATCGTGTTTCCCCCGTAGTATAATTCCAAGCCATAACTCCCCGCGTTCTTCATAGTAAGACAAACTCGAGGCAAGACGCACTTGTTAACACAGCGGGTGTTTTCAAGGATAGCGTTAAGGAGAGAAAAAAAATGTCTACGAATCGTTAAACAATTAGGCGAGTTCGTTGGCTTGACAACGACGAGGTGCTTCTTAAAAAAAAAAAAAAAAAAAAAAGAACCCCGGGCGCAAGGATAGAAACGAATTATAATGGGGGATAAACTGCGAGGATGAATCATCATTGTCATCGGGAATAAGACGGGAAGAAGAGGGATTCAAGATGGTAATAACCCAGGTAGGTATATGGGGGGTCTAGTCTAACTACCGGTAGGAACAATCGATGAAGATCGATCGATCGATCGATCGATGTAAATCACCTTTCGGTTTACAATCAAGCCACTAATTGGCTTCCGAAACCTTCCTTGCGACAAATTGAAATTTATTTCACGTGCATACATACATACATACATACACGACAGACGCGAGTCGAGGAGTAATATGCACTTGGAAGTTTTTGTTCCATTTGTTTGTTCCTTTTCCTCTTTCAGCCGATCACATTTATACTTAAAAGCTCGTACATTCATGCATGCGCGCGCGTGCGTGCGTGCGTGCGTGCGTGCGTGCGTGCGTGCGTGCGTGCGTGCGTGCGTGCGTGCGTGCGTGCGTGCGTGCGTGCGTGCGTGCGTGCGTGCGTGCGTGCGTGCGTGCGTGCGTGCGTGCGTGCGTGCGTGCGTGCGTGCGTGCGTGTGTGTGTGTGTGTGTGTGTGTGTGTGTGTGTGTGTGTGTGTGTGTGTGTGTGTGTGTGTGTGTGTGTGTGTTACATACACGCCATACGTCCGTTTCGGTAAGTATGAACCTTTTATCGTAACTATCGAACCCATAATGCACGACCGTAAATGAAATTTCACGTGGCTTATAGATGAAATCTTTACGTTGAATTCTACAGGGAGAAAAATCGATTACAAGCCTGTCGCCCAATAAAGCGAAAAATACCGCAAGGTGTTCGCGATAAAAGCGTATCCCGTTACGCCGATAAAGATCTACCGTTGATTATAGAATAAATAGAAGTGATTTCTGGGGGAAGGGAAAGAAAAGAAAATAAAAACGAAAAAAATGATAATAAAAAAAAATAAAAGTACATCGGCAGAACGATCAAAATTTGGAGAGAAACCGATTCGATGAGCGCGCTTTGAACTCTCGCCAAAAAACGATCGAGCCCAGGCTACTTCGAATTTCAAATATTCGCAGGATCGAGACTCTGCCGAGCGAGCCGTAATAACAAAGATAAATATATAGATAGAAACACATATATACTCGTACATATGCACATATATATATATATATATGCATGTATGTATATATACATACATACATACATATGTATGTACGTAGGACTTTGATATAGGTATCAAGGGAATTTAAGGACAAAGCAGTTCAGTTAAATTGCATTCGAGTTTATATCGCGTTACAGGGCAATTCGAAATTACAACTACCCTCGCCATTCTACCTTTTTCCCTGAGTACAATAAATTCGTCGGAATTATCGTATGCCATGCGATGTTTCCTTTTTTTTTTCTTTCTGTTTTTTTTTTTTCCTTTTCTTTCCTTTTTGCGTTTCCGAAGAACGAGAGAAAAATGGAGAAAGTTTTATGCGACGGATATATGAAAGAGTATACTGCTTTGGTGGAATCTCAGAACTTCTTATCAAAAATCCTCCTTCTCCTCCTCCTCCTCCTTCTCTTACTCCCGTAGAACACTTAACCCCTATTGGCCGATCGAAAATTATTCGTACCAATAAAATGCCCGAAGGCAAAGAACAAAATCTGTTACTATCCACGTTTGAGACGCAACAGGATCGGTTTTATCCAGAACCGACCGACCAAGCGACGAGGAATCATGTGGATATATTTCTGTTCAACTTTGCGTGAAATAACCACACCGCCTATATCTCTACCATCTGTTCGATATGTGTGTACGTGCAATACGCAGGTCGTGGCCATCGGCAGCACGTGAAATACTCGCGGTTCGAAAAAAAAAAAAAATTGTCCCTTCGAATTTTGTCGAAGGTCGGCGAAAATATTTTAAACGAAAAACTTTCTGCCCCTTCCCCCCGTGCCGATAATTGATTCGTCGACTTTCCAAATACTTTTTTCTTATCGTAAAATTCGTCCGATCGAAAAATGAATGAAATAAAATAAAAAAAAAATAGGAAAGTTAGAAAAGACGGATCGAAATTAATATATATATATATATATATATATATACACAAATATATATATATATATATATTTATATCTGAGATAAGTTCAAAATTCAAGACCGACGTCGAAGTTTTAAATCCGATGATAGATAAAATATCGTAAATCTTTTATGTGATTCCTCGAAATCAAGTACGAGTAATCCGAATGAAACTTTGAAATGTCTTCGAACGCGATAGACCGTTTTACAAGAGATTAATAGAAGCGAATCCAATGGGGATTTACTATCGGAAAATTTATTTGTCTTTTTGAGAAGGTTATAGTATGAATAACGACGAGGAACGAAATTTTCATGCGAACTGATACGATCGATCCCGTCGATTTATTTTAGCTCACTGTCCAAATGTTTCAGCGATTACTAACTGCTATTCATTTTCTAGATTGTCCTATTATCATATAATATTTATTATAATCAACTAAAAGGACAGTATGATAACGACGAAGTTACGATGATAATAACTATCTCCCTTATTATTCATTCTTCGTGTGATATGAATTTCCGTAGGAAAAATTTGTTATTAAAGAGAAAGTATTAGAAAAAAAAAAATAAATAAAAGAAAGAAAAAAGAGAGGAGAAGAATGTGAATGAAGCAAGACTCACCCGATCGATGGAATAGAATGAAGCGCAGTCGGTCTCCTAGATCCTCATCGAGATTAGAGTGATGATAAGTGTACGGTTGGATCGACCAGTTCGAGAAGATTATGCACGTTTACATCTTCCTAATACAAAGAGAGAGAAAGAGAGGGAATATTTTCTAAAATTAAAAAAAAAAAAGAAGGAACAAAGATATCGCATCGTTTGAGTAGATACACTTTTCGTGTATTAATGTCAAAAAAA
This sequence comes from Dolichovespula media, assembly GCA_911387685.1. NCBI lineage: Eukaryota > Metazoa > Arthropoda > Insecta > Hymenoptera > Vespidae > Dolichovespula > Dolichovespula media. Next base: position 8,586,813 of record OU426861.1, on the reverse strand, counting down.
AAAAAAAAAAAAAAAAAAAAAAAGGATAAAAAAGCAAGTGCGGAACGAGAGAGTGTCGGGAGACAACGAGATAGAGATCGGATGCTGGAAAGTAAAATGAAAGTGGAACGAAAAAAAAAATTGCTTTCTCTCTTTCTTTTTTCCATTCTTTCCTTTTTTTCTTTTTTCTTTTTCCCTCGTCTCGTTTCGTATCGAGCATGGCTCTAACCTCGCGGTCATTTTGTACGTTATATTTATAAAAACTATAAAATTGTTGATATACGAAGGCACCGAAAAGCTAGAGGAACGTTCTAAATTTCAATTCTCAAATCTTTCGGCTACAATCGAAATACTGATTTATTTGCATATCCAATCTTCCTCCATTTTCCCGTTTCTCTTCCTTACTTTCTCCTTTACCAAAGCGAAATCCTTTACTTCTATATATCCTCTATTTATTCGCCTCTTCTTTTATTTTCCGTATTCATTCGGTTATATACATACATACATACATACATAAATAAATACCTAATACTTATACATATATACATACATATATATATATATATATATATATATATATATATATATATATTCAATTTTTATTATTCTTCTCTTTATATTCTTTCTTCGGACTTGACTGTTCTCTCAAATCTTTTTTTGTTTTTATTTCTTTTTCATTTTAATCTTAATTCATCGGATTCGAATGTACGTACGCGTGTTGTGCGTTAGCGAATAATTCGCGTTTGTTAAAAATTATTCTCGTAACTTTTAACGTACGTAACGCGTAAAGCCTATTTTCTTTCAGAACGAAAACAATAATGAAAATATAACGAGGAGATAAGTTTGGACGGTTGGAAAGGTTCCGAACGTAATCGCTTTCACGGCGGCTAGGCGTCGTGCTTTTCGAGTGGACAAATTCGACTTCCAGCCAACAATTAGGCGACGCTCCGTTGATTTGACTTGCAAAGTTCGGGGTTTTCGTTCGCTACCATGGTGCAAGTACACACACACACACACACACACACTCGCACGCGTTAACTTCCTGAATGCATGCCTTTTGCGATGCACATAACATTTGAAACCCGACGTGCGAATATTCGCGAAACCTTCTAACGCAACACTGAAAATTCGTAATTCGGCGCGAGCGTTCTCTCTTCGAGCGTATTATTACCGGTAGGTACTGCCAAAACACTAGTCGCGCTTCGGCAAACTGCTATAGAATTAAGGAAAGTAACATAAACAGCCTAACACCGTATATACCCCTGCTGTGCTTTAATCGTAATATTCGAATCCTTTTCGAACGTCTCGACGAAAGATTTTACGAAAAAAAAAAAAAAAAAGAAAAAAATATATGCAAACGAAAATTCGTTAGGACGTTCAAATGATCATTTCGATAATGTCTTCTTTTTCATATAGGACGTATTTAAGTCGAATGGAAATAACGATCCCCTCGAAAAAAAAAATAAAAAATAAAGAAATTCATTAAAGTATAGAATCCGATCAAAAATGATATTTACCGTAAAAGTGACTCGAGAATATATTGAGTGAGACGGCGGGATATGGAACATCGACGATATTCTCTCTCTCTCTCTCTCTCTCATTCTCTCTGTGTAACTTTGTTACATACCTACTTCGGCGGCGTGTTTGAAGAGAAAGAGTTTGGGGAGTTAGAAGGTACATGTTCGAACAATATGCCGTCCCATCTTTCGCTCTTCTTACATTGAAATTCGCCGCATATATTTAAGCCCAGCCCCCACCCCACTCTTCCCTTTCCATCGTTCTCCCGATATTCGAGGGTCTTTGAGAATAGAGCGTACGTTTACTTCGACGAAAATTGTCTCTCTACCCGAGGTAGAGGCTCTCTTATATTTGCATCCCAGTATCCTCGAGGATGATAGTTAAAGAATAAAAAGTGATCGAAGCGGAAGATATGTTCTTTCCCGAGAAAATTCGCGCGCATTGCGACGTCCCGTCCAAAACGTAATTTCGTTCAATCGTATTAATAATCGATAAGTTCGTCGAATATTTGAAAATATACTCGATACATACATACACGTCGTATCTCGATATTCGATAGAAGAAAATACAATGATAACACCCCGAGTATCGCCCGACGTTATCTTTTCCTTTTCTCTTTTTCTTTCATTTCCTTCTTATGTTTCCTCTTTTGTTCTCTTTTCCCTATCTTCTTTTTCTTTCTTTCTTTTATTTGTTATTTTTTTTTTATTTTTTTTCTTTTTCCCTTACTTTCCTCGACGCGTGCAACCGCAAACGGAATTTGCGGGTATTTTTCGAAGAACGAACGTCCGAATCGAACCCTTCCTCTTCTACCTGTAAGTATCGAGGATTTCAAATTGCGGTAGAAACGAACATTTGGCATTTTTCCACGATTCACTCTCTCTCTCTCTCTCTCTCTCTCTCTCTCTCTCTCTCTCTCTCTCTCTCTCTCTCTCTCCCACTATCCATCCATCCGTCCGTCCCTAAAGCACATTCTACTCGGCTTAATATGCTATGCGAAGATACATGACGGATAAAAACACGATATATTATCGGAATGGTAAGCTCTCCACCGCGATTCGTTTTCTTCCGTGTCTCTACGACGCGAAACCTTTACGTCTTGGTTTTACCTTGCGAAGAAATTTGTTTCTTTTTTTTTTTTTTTTTTTTTTTTTAATTGCACTCCATCTATGTCCCCCATCTTCATCCCCGGCGATCTCGATTCGAAGTCCTTCGCTCTATCGTCTCTATAACTATCCATCCCTTTCAAGTCTCTCGCAAAGAAATTCTTTCGTCTAAATAAGAAACAAGAAAAAGAAAAAGAAAAAGAAAAAAAAAGAAAAATAGAGAGAAAGAGAGAGAGAGAGAGAGAGAGAGAGAGAAAAAAAAAGAATGAGGAATGAAATCCGAAAAGCTTGGATCCTCTTTCGAATTGAAGGATAGAGGCAGAGTCGGACTCTTTCAATGCGAATTCAAATGGAACGTCCATTAGTAGCTTATCATTGCTTCGAGTGCTTGCATTATTCAAGATAAACCCTATCTTCAAATTTTTAAATGAAG
>OU426861.1:8541277-8581277 GCA_911387685.1 Dolichovespula media | reverse complement strand
CAATGAGAAAAGATTGATAGGCAACCGCGTGGCAGCCAGCGTCGCGACGCACTGCTGCTTCGCGGCTGCTACCAACCTCCCCACCATTCGATCCTCTTACTCTCTCCCTCTTGCTCGTTCTAGCCACCCCCCACTCTATCACTACGGCACCTCGCAAGCTCGACACACCCCCGACGACGACGACGACGACGACGACGACGACGACTACGACTACGACGACAAAGACGACGACGCGATTCGAAAAGTCGCTAAAATTTTCTTCGAAAAAATTAACACAATATTTTGCTGTTCCTGTATTTTTTTCTCTCTCTTTCTCTCTCTCTCTCTCTCTCTCTCTCTCTCTCTCTCTCTCTCTCTCTCTCTTTACACGATTATATCGAGAGTTTTACTGCTGTAATAACGAAATCGTAATTTCGAGTGTGCTCACGTCGAACGCGCGTTAGACCAAAGGATAACCTTTCCTCGGATAAATTTCTAAACGACAAAAGAGAGAGACACAAAGATAAACAGAGAGAGAGAGAGAGAGAGAGGGATGAAGGGAGAAAGGATATAAAAAAAAAAAACAAAAAAAGAAAAGGAAAGCAAGGGTTTTACGAGACAGCCAAGCCTTCGACTTTTATCGCATGATTCACGTGCAATCGACTGGGAAATAAAACGCAAGGACCATTCTTCTTCCAATGCGCTTTGTTTATTACAAAAGGGCCCAACGACCACTGGATGTTAATAGAACAATTGTCATATCGGCTTTTACAATCTGTTTAACGTCTTATTCCGCATCGTAATCTCTCTTTACGAACAGGGACGATGCGATGAATCCACGTCGAGGATAAAACTATAATTACTTCGATCGACGACGGACTCGTTGCCGAATATATGTGACTAACGCTCGAGCGAACGAAAAACGAGGGTAAATTTTTGAACCGAGGAGACGCGTCACACATTGTATCAAAGTCTAGTAGCGATATATGGTGATATACGGCTTGGAAATCGTTCGATCGTATATACACACACTTACACATATACGTGCACTACACATAGACATGCATAGACGAGGCGTTCAAATTCGACAAGGTCTTTATTTAACGCAACTACCGGACAGGCTCGACCGTCCGAAAAATGCGTTCAAGCATTTTATCTTTCGTCCTATACCTTGTTCTCCTCTATTCACCATTATTTAAAGTTTATATCTATTTTTTCCCCTCTTTATTTTCTCCCTCTTTATCCTCCCTCTCTCTCTCTCTCTCTCTATCTCTCTCTTTTCCTCCACATCTTTATTTTTCTTTATATAGTATGGAAATATATCAATGAAATCGATACCCCCCCCACCCTTTCACTTCCAATTTGTTGACAAAAAAGATGAAATGGTCTATTATCTGCACCCGCAATGAAAACGTGGTCAAAATATACGATAAGAATATGAATTATTTCGCTATATCTCAGACGACCCTATATCGAATGGATAGAAAAATATCGATGTTAGACATATATATATATATATATATATATATATATAAATCGATAACAAAATATCTTGTACGCGGTGCATGTAACGCTTGAAATAAAATTTTTGAATTTAAGCAAGATTAAGGAAATTTTAGAAATAATAAAAAAGAAAAAAGATATTTTTGAAACATTTTCGAAATGTAGCATTAATATGTAGTAGTTACGTTATTATGACGTACTAATATTATCATTAAATAATGATAATTGGCATGGATCGTAAGTAATACGAAATTTTTTTCTTGAATTATTCATTAGAATGCCTTAGAACTAAATGTATCCTGTAACACGGTGATGTTAAAAGTTGATGTAAAATAATCGTTGATCGGTCCATGGTACCTATAAATATGTAAAAGGTATAGAAAAAAAAAAAAAAAAAAAAAAAGAAAGAAAGAAAAAACAACTGCTGCCGAAGGAGAATTGCTGAAGAAAATATACGATCTAACGTTTAATCTACTTGTATGTAATTATTCTTTTAATATCAAAGCGGGATCGCAATTAAGCATTAATGCCTCTGGTAAGAAAGAGCAAAAAATCAATAGTATACCGCGAAATCTATTAATCTAATCGAAAAGTAAAAAAAAAAAAAGAAAAGAGAAAAAAAAAACATTCGACGAAATTCATTTAATCGAAAGGTTTTTTTTTGTTTCTCCGTATAAAAATCCTAAATCGATGCGCGTTTAATAAGGTTGATTGAAAATTTAATCGTATCCAATCTCACTCGTATAAAAAATAAAAATAAATGAATGTGATTCTATCCAGAATTAATGGATGAATGAATTAGAAATTTGTTAGATCTTACAAATAACAATTACCTTTTTGTAATCGAAGTAATTTCAAGCGTTCGATAAAATGATTGGCAAATTTCAAAAATTCTTATTTAAAGATTATAATAAAATTTGATATTATAAGAGAAAAAAGAAAATCTAGCGAAAGACGAAATTTTTAGTTTAATTTAATTTAATTTAATTTAATTTAATTTAATTTAATTTAATTTAACTTAAGAAAAAAAAATAAATAAAAGAAAAAACAAAATAAAAATGAAACATTCTTGATCTTAATCTAGACAAATATTCTTTTCCGGTAATGCGTTGCGAAGGGAAATCTTGGCAAACATTCCAGTGTGCTTGTTTCAGATCCACGTGGATCTTTATTTATTAGTGCAGCCTCGGTGGTCCCCACAATTGCCATACAATACGTTTCGTGACTACGACCTTAACATAACTTAACAAATGAGAAATATTATACTGCTTATACGTAAGTTAAACGTATGAATTTAATTTAACTTCGAAAGAAAAAAAAAGAAAAAACAAGAAAAAAGTGAAAAACGCGTACGACTCGACTTTAATAATGAAAATGCATAAAATATGAAATAATCGTGTTCGCGTACACGAGTATTGCAGGACTGAATACGAAAATGCAGGACTGAATACGAAATATTAATGTTGTCTCGGTTTTTCAAATTTAACCTTACTACACACACACCACCACCACCACCACCACCACCACCACCACCACCATAAGAGCATTTCGAGTGACAACATGGTAAATTATGTACGACTAAGAGCCATTCTCAGAAGGTTCAAACATGTTGCAGGAACCTTCGAAAGTAACTCAATAGCCTATAATAGTTGCCCTCTTGAGCCACAGTTTGTGGGGGCCTCTTCGACATAATAGCCTCTTCTTTGCTTCGTGTCCTTAACCGCTGCTGTAGGGCATTCCTTAACTGAAGGGCAAAAAAAGGATCTTTTTTGGTTAATAAACGTTCGTCGTTCGAAAATTCTAATAACAGAATTTTCTATATCACAATGATTAATGGAGAATAATTAGAACTGTCCCTGATTCTAAAATATGAAAAAAAAAAAAACAAAAAACGGACAATCCAAACGCAATCGAAATAAAAAAAAAAGAAATCTAAATTCTTTGGATAAAAAATAATTACACTTTTTTGATCGAGCGATATATCAAACAAACTACGATACTATGAAATTATTATAGTCTATATTTATTTTTTTATTCTTATACTTTCAGAACGTATTTACTTTTCCTATTTCTTTCAATTTTCTATTCGAAATATTTACGTTTTTCGTAACACGATTCTCTTTCTGAATAATGAAAAAATATATATATATATATATTCTATCATATCAAATATTCAAAAGACAAAATCGCAAGTTGTACGAAGTGTTAATCTTACAAAACTAATCTTACAAATTCATCAATCGGTTTTGCCGATTTTTATTCCTAACGAAATAGAATCTAAATAGAAACTAATCGATTACAAATGATTGAAAATCCCTTTGAATCGTGATACATAATGAAGTTACAGAATCGTCACGAAATAAATTAAAGGGGGAGAGGACAAGCATGATCGAGTTAAACGACAAAATTTCGTGACGACTCTGTATAAACCCGGAGGTGGAAACGCTCTAACCCCTGAGAATACCTTGGGCGTTTGCCCAGTGAACGTACCAGTTCAAAATTCAAATTCACACATTCGCTCAGAGAAGTATGCTACCTGCCTGCCTATAACCTATATATTAAAAATATCAAATCGTTCGTTCCAATACGCACACACAGAAAGAAAGAATGGGGGGAAGGGTAGGAGAAACGGGAATCATTATATATTAATTGCTGAAAATCCTGAGCTAAAAATGATTAACTTATTGTTTATGCATACGGGCTATGATTCTACAAGTCTCTTTATCTTTTAGCAACGATTACTCTACTCGACTATTTTCTTATTTTCTTTTTTTTTTTTTCAAAAGCAATCGCTCCACTCAAGACTTTTCTTTTATCAATTCAAATTGAATGAATATTTAATCAATCCTTATTTGAATATATTATGGGAAAACCCTTGAACGCTCCATCGTACAAGCGATCAATCTAATTGTTTCAAAGAGATCATGCAAAGTTTCGCTTGTAATCCGAAGACGATTCATCGCGAATGTTTTCTTGTTTATTTATTTTATATTTCTGATGAATTCGAATGATTAATACGACGAATTCTTCGTTACTGCAGCGAGAGAGAGAGAGAGAGAGAGAGAGAGAGAGAGAGAGGGAGAGAGAATATTTAAAAAATGCACCGAAATATAATAATTCATAAATATTAATAATAATAATAATAATTCCAAAAAACGCATGGAAACAAGAAGACCCCCTAATCCTGATCTAATAAATAAACAAACAAACAATGAACCATTCACGACTAAATCTCCGAAGGAAAATTTACTCGTGGTCACTCAAATAAAATGCTCTTTGTAAAAATAATTTAATTACAACCAATCACCCGTGCCGATACGGACCTTTCGTCCTCGACATGATTGAGTGATCGGAGGGACTTAAGAAAGTTCGCTCACTATATAGAGACGTTCTGCGATGGCTCCAAAACACACCTACTTTACAACGATCATAGCGGTCACGCGATCGTTACGAGTTTATTGTTTTTCCCTGCTAGAAAACTTCCGATCGAGTAGGAGGAGAGAGCTCGCTTTTCTTCTCCTTTTAAAAGAAATAAATATCTTTGTCTCGTCTGAAACAGAACGAAAAGAAAAAAATTAGACGATAAGTCATCCGCAATAGTCATTCAAAATGAAATAGAAAAAAAATTTTATTCCACGTAGTCGTACATACATTACACTCATACACATACACGCGTATAAAGAAACATAAATACTTACGTTTATTCCGAATGGTAACGGAGTCCAATAACGCCATGATGATATGCGTCTCGACGGCTCCTTGTGAATTTCGATAATAACGAAAATACGAAACGATATACACGGATGAGTTTCTTATCGCGAACGAAATTTTCATATTACGACGAACAACACCGATTATACTAGATGATTTTTTTTTCTGTTTTTATTTTAACGATGCACAACACACGATTCCTTCGTTGATACGCCGCGCACGATTCCAATGACGTTCCTGAAAAAAAGAAGAACGAAAAGAAGATATTATTATTGTATATAACATTCTTCGAACAAGTATAATATTGTATAAACATCGGTTAATTATGTTACAGTAGTATATACGAGCACAATACAATATTTAAATGAATGATCGATGTTACACGCGCGGTGACACGACTGTCCATTTTGTTTTCGTTCTCGAGCGAAATCGAATTTCCTGGAAATCCAAGTACACAAACACCACACTCTTCATAAAGGTTCTCTTTAAGTCTTTAAAAAGAGATAGACTTATATATATATATCTGTACGTATATGAATACTATTACGTATTATATGGAATTAATTTTATCAATTCGTAGAATGCAAGGGAGCTTGAAAAATCTACGATCTTTATTAGTAGAGAATCTGGTGTGTGTGTGTGTGTGTGTGTGTGTGTGTGTGTGTGTGTGTGTGTGTGTGTGTGTGTGTGTGTGTGTGTGTGTGTGTGTGTGTGTGTGTGTGTGTGTGTGTGTGTGTGTGTGAAAGAAGGCAAGAGAGAAAGAGACAGAGAAAGAGGAGAGAGAGAGAGAGAGAGAGAGAGAGAGAGAGAGATGTATGTGTATACGTATATATATACATATATAATACGAAGTACGATCGATCACATCTAATTAATACAAAATAATTAATTAAATTATGAATAAAAAGTGGAAGAAGTATCGATATCGTCAAAAAATATTGGTGAAAAAAAGAAGAAGATATTGCGTAGTTGCCCACGAGAAGACGCCGACTTTATTATCGCGAATATCTTTTTAACGCGACGATATCACGGCCAACAAACGTTACACTCGAGAATACGCGTTTTAAGGATTCGATTGATATATAGTAGGAGGACGTACGTTAGAAAAAAATATTGCTAATTACCTGTAATTAGGACGACGACGATCCCGGTGTCAACTTCGGTACCATCCCAAAATTCAACATGGCGTCCTATTCGAATTGTTTTATCGATTATCGATCCCCGCCGCGCATGCGCACAATGCTACTTTACATATAACCAATCTCCAATCATAATTGTTTCGCGCTAATATTTAAAATTATAAAAAGACAATAAATATGACGTGAGAGTATATAGAACATCGAATATTTTCGTGATTTAAATCATAAAAAGTTATATATATATATTAAATAAATAATATATATATATATATATATATTAAATAAATTAAATTTAAGTGAAAAGTTTGAATACTTAACATCGATGTAATTTAATAAATGTAATAAATAATGTTAAGAGATTTTTATATAAAAAAAATCGTTTCTTACCGATTATCAAGTAATGTCATAGCGAAATGCTTTTCCGCGATCGTTAATAAATACGTTAGCACGTGTGCAGCACCGAACAATAATAGATGACATTAGAAAAATTCATGAATAATCTCGAGGATTCGTATGTTCTTAAAAGTGTCAATTTCTTGGATTGACGTAAAACGACACATGAAACATATGTAAGAGATATAGAAACGAATATATTTATTTCTCCTTGAGATTTGAAAAGAAAAAGAAAAAAATAAAAGGAAAAAACAGTTGTATGATATTTTTCCTTGTTATATAATCAGATACGTGCGTATTAAACAACTAATCTTATTAATATAACATTTAATTATGATACACACGGAGAGATAAATTAATTATTTGCAAGTGGGCTTACTTCCACCAAGCGTTACCGTTGCTTCTTAAAAAGCAACTTACCAAGAATTATTTTTACATTTGATTCATCATCTATTGGCACCGTGTATATATGTTTGTGACCGTGCATTCTCCTGTATCGATCTATCCACAGATGTACATACATACGCAGCACACACACGTGCGCGCGCGCGCGCATATTATCGGGAAATCCCTACTGGCAGGGTAAACGAAATCGTACGATATACCTAAACCGCGAGCTCACGTTAGTCAGTCGTAGTTACGTTCGCAACGCGGTGAGTTATCTTATGTCACAAATATCGGCTCTGTTGGCTTTCATGTCAAAGAAAGCTCCTGTCTGAAAGAGTAAGTACAATGATACTTTCTTATTTACTTTTACGTCTTCTTTCTTTCTCCGTTTCATTAACATAACCTTCAAAGAGAGAAAAGCAATTCGCAGCTACGCTCTAAAGAATGAAAAAATCTTCATCAATGTACGATCATTTGAATCATATAACTTAATGACTAATTGAGTATTTCTTTTTTCCTCTGTGCGATACCTTTTATGACTTTGTACGTACGGATTAGAGATTCTAAAAATTATTATATGCACGTTTAATCGTTGCAAATATTATATTCCAATAAATTTATACTATCTAGATTATATTCATAGTCCATCTATATTGTGTTTATCCCTTTCTGACTTTGAAAATGACCGAAAAGATAAGATAAACTAGAAACGATATATGATATTAGATTTAATTTTAGATATGACATTAAACAGCTTTCAAGTATTTCGATTTTGTACCTTCTTTCAAAATTCTTTGAGATGACACATATTGTTACTATGTTATTTCATTACTGATAAGAGAGATGTTTATCGTTAGTCCATACTGCCTTTATCTCTCTTTAATATCGAAGATTTAAGAAAAAAAGAAAAGATAAAATGTAAACTAAATGTAATTTTAGATTCTAATCTGTCATATATATATAACTTTTGATTATCGGTAATCAGTTTTTAGATTCTATTCTAGATATGATATACTTTATATTGAAGTACTTAGATTTTCTACCTTTCCTCAAAATTATCAGAAAAGAAATGTATCGTTAATACTCTATTTCATTACTTATAAAAAAAAATATAGCAATATTATACAGCATTACAATGATTTTATGTTGTGACCATAACATTAATACTTAATATTAAAGATCTTGAATAATCTTTATCTCATTTGCACAAGTGCAAAAATATGTATGTAGACTTTCGTTCATACACGTTTGATAAGACCTGTGTACAATAGTCTCGTTGATTGACAGTACTTAATTTATTGAGAATTATGGAAAAAGTGATTATTACATCTATCTTATGATCGTACGTATTTGAAATTACTATACCGCTATGGAAAAAACCACATATAAAGACTGCTAAAGGTAGTTAGTTAGTAATTAAATTAATAAACGATTAAAGCTTCTGATATAAAATTGAAATGTAATTTATGGTATGGTATATGATTTTAAATGAATGAAATATATACATACATACATACATTTATATATATATATATATATCCATTCTAACTGTTGTATAAAATAAATGTGCATCTGTACTTTGAAACCGAATTAAAGTTAAAATATATGTACGTATATATATAGTAATGTCATTCTCCATTGTATACCGTTCAATGCTACAATGGCTAGAGAAATGTAAAGGCCTTCATCCTCGATGAACTTTATATTTTTATCAATAAAAAGAGCTATATTTTGGCTGATGAATGTTATTTGTCGAACAAAATTATCAAAAAGTAAACAGAAACAATAAAAAACAAAGGAAAAAGAAAGCAAGTAACAAGGAGATATTGTTTCATGGAAATCATAGTTTATAAAAATAAATCATTTTCACGTATATTTTTCAGTCAGCTCGAAAAGAACAATCATGTCTAATAATACAAATTGGCGATGGATCTTGTTTTATCTACTTATTTCATACCTACGGTTGTCGAGTCAGGTAAAAATAACACTTTATTATTAAAAAAAAAAAAAAACAAAAACAAAACAAAGGGGTGATGAGGAAACAAAAACAAAAAAAAGAATGATCGTCTACGATCGCCATTCGATTGTGATTAAATGTTCTATTTAAAATCAGGTATCGACGCCAGCTTCTAAGAGCTATAGAGCCGCGGTCGTAGAATTTGCATCGGAAAGCGTGACGAATAGCTCCGAAAGCACTTTGCACAAAAATACGTTGGAGTATGAAGAACTCATACAAAGTGCGAATAAACAGGTAAATGAATTTTTTTTTTTTTATATATATATATATATATAAAATCGAACAATTTAGATGTTTCGTTCCAATGTGAGCTTTTTAGCGTCATCAATTTGTTTTTTCTTTACTCTACCACGAATGTATTCTACTTTTATTCAATTTCCGAATATGTCGTCCTCCTTATATTGTTTTCATTCTCCCCCCCCCTCTCTCTCTCTCACTCTCTTTTTTGGTTTTTCTTTCATTTTTTGCGACGTACAATCACATCGTACCGTCTCATTTCAACCTTCATTTTCACTTTCACTCCTATTTCATTCAATGTCCGTACGTACGTACGTTTCACGACTTTATCTGGTTATGCGGAAAACGTATAGGAAACAGTACGAGGAGGAAACTTCTTAATATAGAGAAAACTATGTTTTACGTAAGAGGATTGATGACGAAAAATTGCTTTTGATTACGAGCGTATTTATATGTGTAAATCTATATCTTTCTAACGATATATACAATAATGGTATCTAGGAAGTCGATACGTTGGAATTTTATATTAGACGAAATTTATAAACGAACAAATTTATTACTGCGCGTAACGTACGACGATTTCTTACGTATTATTTTCTTTGCTCTATTCTTTTCTCTTTCTTCTTTTTTCTCTTTCTTTTTTTTTCCCCTTCAGAAAGTCGACATCATCGTTTTTCCCGAGGATGGTCTAACTACTACATCTTTAGAGAGAAGTCTGATGGACTCGTGGACGACGTTGATACCCTCAGCCAATACGAATTATACACCATGTACTACAGATATGAACGGCGTTAGCGAAGTAAAAACTCTCATTATTTATTTTACCATCAATATTTATCAATCGAGATAACTTGCCCTCCTTTTCTTTCTCTCTTTCTCTCTCTCTCTCTCTCTCTCTCTCTCTCTCTCTCTCTTTTATCTCTATCTAATAAATAAACGATCTCGATTAAGTAAATGAGTATCGCCTCAAAGTATCCAAGCCCGATCAAGATTTTATCTCGAGTATATATATTATTTATCAGGATTTTATTTTGCGTAAATATACGCAATCCATGAATCCTTTTAATGTCCGTGTGTCCTCGTTTGAAATCTTTCACGCGCAACGTGTTTTTACACTTTGATAAGATATTTATGACAATAATAGTAATAATAATTATAATAATAATAATAATAATAATAATAATAATTTTGTAAGATACGAGTCCCATACAGGATTACGAATAACGGATGGCGATAATTACTCGATGGTGATCGTTAACACTAATTGTCATTAATAATACATTATTTTTAATAATATTCTACATTCTCCTTTTCTTTGTTTTTTTTTGTGTGTGTGCTCGTTTTGTTTTTTAACTCTTTTCTTTGTTACTTGCAGACATTGAAGAGAATATCGTGCGCAGCTAAGAAAAATCAAATATACGTCGTCATCAATATCGCCGAAAAGGAACCCTGTACGGGTAATAATTGTCCAAAGGAAAAAGCATATTATTATAACACCAACGTCGTATTCGATCGCAATGGCACGATTATCGCAAGGTACAACGTTCGAGCAATAATGTTTATTATGACGTGCGAAGAGATAAATGATTAATTTCGAATTAATACGATGTTTTTCGCTCGTAGATACCGCAAGATAAATCTTTTCGTTGAACCTGAATTTAACAGTCCGTTACATCCAGAAGTGGTAACGTTCGATACAGATTTTGGTGTTAAATTCGGAACGTTCATTTGTTTCGATATTTTATTCGCTAAACCTGCATTGACTTTAACGAGAAATCTTAAAGTTAACGACATTGTTTTTCCAACGGCATGGTTCTCTGAAACTCCATTTTTAACTGGTGAGTCAAATTAAAATCTAATTAAGACTAATTATAAATGTTCTCTCTCTTTCTACCGTCATCCCACACTTTATTCTAAATGTATAACGACGAAATAAAATTATTTTATTGTAGCCGTTCAGACGCAATTAGGTTGGGCGTTCGCTGAGAATGTAAATCTTTTGGCAGCCGGATACAATGATCTCTCAAGAGGTAATACCGGTAGCGGCATTTACTTGGGTAAGATCATTTACTTCATAACAACGGTAGAATAAATAGAATTATAAGTCGATTTAACGTTAAGATGTCTATCGAAATAACGTAAAAATCATCGAATAAGAACGTGTTGATAGATGTTATGAAAAGAAACAAATTTTATTTATTTATTTATTTTTTTTTTTTTTTTTTTGATTTAGGTCGCAATGGGTTAGCCATAGCCCATATGGCAACTAATCGAACTACCAAATTATTAGTCGCTGAAGTTCCTAAGATGCCGAAGAGAAATGTAACGGTTAAGATTGAAGAAAACATCCAAGCAAAGTCAAAAGATAACGAACACGTTCACGCACACGATGAACTAAGGAGAAAGCGGGAAGTAATCGAAGAACCACTCAAATTATTACGCGATAATATCAGTTTGTACCATTCAGAATTATTGGAGGGCAACGTTACGAAGACCTTGTGTCATAATAATCATTGTTGCAATTTCACGATTGAAACGGGCAAGTTGGATAAGAAGGTGCAATACCGATTGATCGTTTTCAATGGGATCCGTAATATTGCTGATATACGTTGGGTGGGTGTGCGACTCTGTGCAGTGGTGCAATGTTCCAACGATACCATAGAATCTTGCGGATCCGTCGTCAATTCAGAAACGACTTTCAATGCGATCAGTATATCAGGAAAATTCGACGAGTCGAAGAATTCATTGATTATGCCAAATACTTTGAACAACTTGTTGATGCCGTTAAGTAACTGGACATACGAGGAATATAGCCACAACGATCACAAACACGTTTTTATTCATTCGAACAAATCCATAACTAATCCGGTTACGTTCGGTGTTTATTGCAGAGATTACGACAAGGACCTAAAGAGTACCGCTGTTCCAAGCAGTATCGCCTACTCGTTTTCGATCCTAATGGCATTCCTGCTAGTGCGTTCCTTTTAAAAACTGTCTAATCTACGATCCTCCTAAAGGCTTCCGCAAAGAGATGTTTTTTTATATTTTCAATTAATAGCAATATATTTATATTTTAAATGTTACATATTATTATTATTATTATGAGAAAATATAAAATATCGATAGTATTTTTGTCTGTGATGTCTTGATGTACTTATTATGCGAGAAGTATATGAAATATAATTTATGTTACGAAAGTATTCGTCTTGATGTTTGAACCGTTTGAACTAGATTCTAAAAAGCAATCGAGCTTCGAGGTTCTTCATTGCACCTATCTTTATAATGATTTACTCCGACAATGAGTACAGGCGGTAATCTCTCAATCGATTTTGACGAACGAGGTTTCATTTTAAAGATGTACGTACAAGCGAGAACATAGCTTTTTCGAATTCTTGAAAAGGGAATAATTTTCATTGAAAAATATCATGTCAAAGAGTGAATGTTTTCGACGCGATATTTTTTTTTTTTTTTATCATTGAACGCTATTGCGATTTGCATTAATTTCAAGAGAATAATTATACGCAAGCGGTATAATCCGGGATATTTCTTTTCGTTTGCTTTTGTCTCGGTTGTACTACTATTTTTTAGCAACATGCAAAAGTTTCTGTCACAAGGTAATTCGATTATTAAGTTGCACAAGTGAGAGACATAACCTTCATAAGTTTAATATATCGATACAATAGGCGCATAGTGGGGACATTGTTTCTGCCTTGTAATTCATATGTTCATATTTCGTTCATACCTCTGTCACCGAAGTCACGTACGCTACGAAGTTAAAATAGTAAATAAAAATAGCATTAAATCATCGAATAATGCAATGTCATATCACGTAATAACAATAATTCTAAAACAATTGAAATGGAAACATTTGAAATACAGGATAACTTAACCTGATAAAATCATTCAGAATTTTTCCCACGTATAAATATTTTTAAAAATGTGGAGAAAGACAATGATACTCGCAAATACGATCACAGACTTGACTTCGAAAATCGCGAGAAAGAAAAAATATTTTCCAGCGTCATTTGTAAGTTGCGATCCAAGTAAGTGAAAAGTAATAATATCTCAAATGTATCAAATTGTTCCAAATGATTTCTTTTTTCTTTTTTAGATAGATACGCCCATTCTGACATCCCGTTGCCAGATTTTAAAGATTCATTAAAGCCAGACAAAAAACCGCTTGATTCAAATGAAAATCGAAAATGTTTAAATTATGCTGTATCTTTTGGTAGATCTCATTATGCATCAGTAATATTTCTCTTGTACTAAATAATACTTAAAATATAAATATACGATTTATATCTTATAGTTGCTGGAGTAACTTGTATGTATACTTTAAAGTCTCATATGTTGCATTATATAATGTATTTGGCACCGTCAAGAGATGTATTGGCTACTGCTCAAACGGAAGCCAAATTGACTAATATACCAGAAGGGAAGGTTGCGATTGTTAAATGGCGAGGAAAACCAGTTTTTCTTTATCATAGGTAATTTATTATTATTATTATACGTGGAGTTAAAATTATACAAAAATAGGATATACGAAATGTAGCTTTTTATTGCTATTAGATCGCAAGATATTATTGAGCAAGAAAGAGCAGTCGATATATCGCTTTTGAGAGATCCTCAAACGGATGATGAAAGAGTGAAAAAACCGGAATGGTTAATTGTCATTGGAGTTTGCACTCATTTAGGGTGCATACCTATTCCTAATTCTGGTATCATTCCAGGAGGTTTCTTTTGTCCTTGTCATGGATCGCATTATGATGCGGCCGGACGGATACGAAAAGGACCAGCGCCTATTAATCTCAATATTCCTAAATATGAATTCATTAACGATGACAAAATAATTATCGGTTAAATGGTTGTATAAATTTTTTTTATTCATATCGAATAACTTGTATTTAAGGAATTAATTATATGTTTTGACGGTATCTATATTGACTTCGTGGTGAAAATAAAAAACAGATATCTAGTTTTATACTTACGTATGCGTAATTCTTAAAGCGTATTATTACTTATTAAAATTGTATTGAAATAATATCGTCGCAAATTTGAATGACCGCTTTGCTCCCGCTTCGCTCGGGTTATATGAAAATGGCAGGGATATGTATGCTCAGTAGGATCACTGCGCCGATCGCATCGACGAATCAGAAGCTCGCATTATCTCGGCTGTAGTGGGGCGTATGTACGACATTGTGTTTACGTTCAGTCGTCTTTACACTACGAAGTTCGTAACGTTTTGTCGTTTATTGCGTTCATTTTCGAAGAAGCTTCTCGTACGCAGTGATTTCTCAAGCCGTTCGTCGTAACTATATAATTTTTCAATTAAACGCTTTTATTAGATATTATAAAATATAATACAATACAAAGTTTCCTAAAATGACACCACCCATGGAGAGAATCCAAATCTTGGAAACCATTGAAAAAGATATTATCGTTTGCTTACAAAGTGCAGGTATATTTGGAACGTAATATATTAATGAATATTTTGTACCGTCGTTGGATATATATATATATATATTTTTTTTTTTTTCTTTTTTTTATGGTTATACGAATATTCGTATGTCATTACAGGGCAAGCGTTCATGGAATTGAGTAAGGAAAAGTCTAGTTTAAAGCAAGCAGAAGCCCAAACTCATCAATTTTTGAAAACTTTAGGCCACGTAGAATCGAAATTGAGCGAACAAATTAATTATCTCACACAAGTTTCGACAGGTTCGTAAATAATGAAATTTATAACCTCCAAATATTGGCAATGTTCGCTTTGGAACAAATCTATATTATTCCACGTTCGTAATTACTGTTTTATTAAATTTTTTATTCAACATCAGGTCAACCACACGAAGGTTCTGGATATGCGAGTCAAAAGGTTTTGCAAATGGCATGGCATAGGTTAGAACATGCTCGCAGTAGAGTAAACGAATTGGAACGCATAAAAAATAAACCGAGATAAAAAACTGATTTAAAGAAATATATATTTATAAATACATTTTCCGAATATAACAATAATTATATTTAGGAGGTATCGTCATGTATCATAAAATGTTACAATAAATTAATTTCATATTTTTTATCAATCTTTAATACTTTTTTCCTTATATTTCATTTTTCAAATCGGCTGTTATTAACAAGATGTAGTATAAGACACAAATTACGCCAATTTGAAAATATGATCTAATTAAAGATGTATATAAAATAGATGCATGATGAAACCTTCGTTTATTCGTGAATGAACGAGTTTCTATAAAAATAGATAAATAACATTTTACTATCTTAACATAACGTAATCTATGTTATAAACTTAAAGATATTTGAAAACATTCCAAGTATGATGCATCCCTCTGCGCGTTGAGATGCATGCTAGTAAGATAAATTAAACTCAAATTTGTCAAATTTATTTCCTAAACGTTAATTATAAGTTTTAAGATATGGAACTATCCATAGCGGCCATACTGCGTTTTACAGTAGCAGCTAATGAAAGTCGAGATCTTCTTTCTTCGTCTAATTGTTTAGTAAGTAATGACATTTGTGACTGTAAATCTGTCATTTGATTTTTTAATGTTTTTACAGTTTCCGATAACGACCTGAACAATAAAACATTAGAATTAAACGCAAAATTCACAAGTAAGGTATTAGAGATAGATTTAAAAGTATGTACCGATCAGTACGAGTATCCCAATTTACACCCCTCTTATGCATCGAAGATGCATCGCGTGTTCTTTGCCATTCGATATCCACCATAGCTAAGATTTAAAATTTATTATAATAAACGTGTAATATAATAAACAATACATATTTACAAAAGAAAAATAAAGAAAAATTATGTACTCACAATTAGATTCGTTAGAATTCATGGTAAATCTACTGTTGACAGAAAGACAGTAACTTTCTATTATTTTTAGAATAATTGCATCTTCTTCAAATTGACGTTCATCTGTTGTGGAACGAAACACTATAGTGAATAACAGAGTCTCGACATTTTATCGCGTAAATTTTCTCTTGTACATTTATGAGGGGAAAAAAAAAGAAAAGATAAAAAGTTATTATATGCGTATGTGATTTTACCAAATGTCTTGAGTGTATATAAAGGTGGGGCTGGACGTAACGAAGCGATACTCCAAGGAGTATTAATCCCTGGAGATAAACAACGATCCACTGCCGACCGCTGGCGTTTCCCGTTCATCTGACTGTTCATCTATATAAAAATAATTTTTCACAATAGTTAACGCATGGAATTTTCTCTTTCGTATTTATAACGAATTATAAAAAGCATTCGGAGCACACGCCCTACCTACAAAAAATAAAAATGAAAATAAAAAGACAAAAAAAAAAGAAAAATAAAAGGAAAAAAGTAAAAATTGACTAAACTATATAAGAAAGAAAGAAAGTGGGCACAATGCATATTCCATCAAACGATTGTGAAAAGGATAAATAATAATAATAATAATAATAATAATAATAATAATAATAATAATAATAATAATAATAATAATAATAATGATAATTTCTACGTGACTCGTGTTCTCTCCCGGTTATAATATGTATTTTATGAATAGTTATGTTAGCAAAGCAAAAAAGCATTCTTCACACAACATGGCTGTGAAATAGAAGCATAAAATCATTGATGATAAATGATTATTAGTGGTGAAATCAGTGAAGGAAATCAATCCGATTGAGAAGAGAAAAGAAATGGAAAAAAAAAGAAAAAAAAAAAAAAGAAACAGCCATGCCATGGAAGCTTGCCTCGTTCTGTGCATCCTGACAATGGAATCGTTTTCTTGAGCCACCAATGAGCATACAATCCCGATCTATAAACTTGACCAGTTTGTTCTGGTTGTTCTTCGATGGTTGGTTGTACTGGACGGACCATTCGTTTTCCCTTTCTTTTAGGATTGCTTCGTTGTAAATTTGGGATTGGTTCTGTAAACCTTTTGTGCTTAATACTTTCATAATCTCTGGTAGTAAAAACTGCAATGCTTTTCTCCGTTTCTTCCTTCATATCGCCAAACGTATCATCCTTGACATCTTTTCCAATGGAGCTGGTAGAAGCCTTTACCGAATGCGACATCTTATTGATATTCTCCGACGATGGGAACGAACGTTCGCTATCTCTTGGCGTAGAACCAAACGGGGAGGTACAAATGCATTGATGTTCGAATTTATTTTCATCGATTTCGCTTTCACTGTGAGACGTTCTAACCGGATCTATGTATTTACTGTGACTGCATCTTTGAGACTTGTAACAGGAACTAAGCTCTGTCGAGTTCAAGTGATAACTTTCGGCCATTCCAGAATCCGACGAATGCAAACTGGTATTAGGACATAAATGTTGTTGTTCGTTTCTTAGATTTCCATTATCGGATCTGTTCAAGTTTTTAACGGTATCTTTAACGCTGAGCTTCGAGACGTCTTGTATTTTTGGACAAAGCTCGACAACCTCCCAACATTTAATCGTACCACCGCAAGGGGTGTGTCGTTCGCGTGGTATATCTAAATTTTCTCGATAATGATCGTGGGTTCGCGGTAGTAAAATTGGCACCGCAGAATTACTCGTAGAAAGTAATACGTTTGGCAGGACGTGGCTCGTTGTACGGCCAGCAGGTAAACTCTTGCTGGTTTCGAACGTAGAACGATCGCCGTAAGCGGCCCTCGATGCGACGAAGTTCGTGAGAGGAGAATTACTTTGGAGACCGAATGTACGTAGATCGGTATTCCCAACCTCGTATCTGACGTCGAGGGTTAAAGTAGATTTACGAAGTATTTTCGGGGGATCTTGGATAGTTTCATTGTCGACAATGGTCTCGCAATCGGAAATACATTCGTTACTTTTGTTAGGAAAAATTGTATAAGTTACGTTACATCGGCGCATCTTTACGTTACTCAAATCCGGCTTTAGGACGTATTGAATGTAAAGGAGCTTTTTCATTAATTCGACCTCTATAATTTTTTTCCTCACGAGCTTTGCGAAGTACCTCGAGAGCCGCGTATACGGTGGATGATTGTAACTCACTCGAGGCATCGTCGGTGATTTCAATACATTGGTACCCTGTTCTTGGACTAGAAGCTCGATCCAACGTTGCCTATCCTCTTTACTCGCGCACAATACCGTTATATTTTCTATCATTGGTCCTACGAAAAAGATACGGTGTAGATAATATCTATTTGAACAATATTAAATCATAGAAAATTGATCGTACCCGTTATTTCGAAGGCATTCCTTATTTCCTCCGTGTCCTCCGTTGCTATAACGTTAATGCCTGTCAGTGGAAGTTTTCCCTGGGAATGGTTAAAGTTTGCGTGGATAAATTCCTACGTAAAAATTAGTACTGGTCCGTACAATTTTGATATAATAATACCTCGTAAATAAAAGAACTCATTCTCGGACTGGTACTCAATACTAACAACGTAGAGGGAAAGAGAACGAAGTATCTGTCTCTTCTATCTACACCCGTCGCTAGAGTCACGGATCCAACGTGAAGAATTTCGCCAAGAGAACTTAATTCTTCACCTTCCCAACCTTTGATGCCGCTGGTTAATACCTGTAGTGCTAATTCACGTTGTTTACGTATCGAAGAACATGAATCCTGTTAACGATATCATTCGGTAGTAACATCTTTCGTAAGTTAAGTTCGATCAAATTTTATGATAAACTATTACCGCTATTTCTCTATAAACCGCTATACTTCGTTGCGTGTCTCCTCTATCGGGATGATTTTTTTCCGTGTACCTTTCTAATTCTTGTAGCATAGCAGAGTACTTGTCCAATCTTCTAAACGGTTTACTAAGACCCGTCGTTAAAACTAATATACCTGGAGATATTGCACCGCTATCTTCCATAAATTCGTTTAATTCATCTCTGTAAAAGTAATTCTTGTAATTTCTCTAATAGAAATCACGAAGGAGAGAGAGAGAGAGAGAGAGAGAGAGAGAGGAAAATAATAAGAATATTACACAATATATCTTTTACCTGTATCTATCGAGAATGCAGACCGCTTGTGGATGATTGTTACAATATGCTGTATGAATAGATTTTAATCTCGGAGCAAGCGTTAAAAACAAATTTCCTATTCTACCAGCTACCCCTTGTAGAACGGTAGCTTCCAAATTTGTAAGAAGACGTTGATGCATTTCCAAAACTTCGTGTATATTACCTAGTAACTGTTTGTACTCTTCCTTTTTTAATCTATGATTATAATAGTTAATTTAGGATTATAATAGTAAGAAGAATGTAACGTCGGATGAATAATATCGGATGCTTTGAGAACCTACATATTTGACGATTCTAGCGGTTGCAAAAAATTAGTAACTAAGCCTTGTAATTCCGCTACGTTAATTCTTTCGGAATCTACAATGTCTTTTATCACTATATCACGATTAAGCTTCTGATGAACTGGTGATTCAGGCAGACCTTTCTCCGAGGGTACTTTAACCGAAGAAAGTCCATTATCTGTAATAATATAAATTCTTATATAACAAAAATTGAATCAAATCTGGATACGATACAATGTTAAATAGGATAGTTTATTTAATATAATTCTTATATCGGATATTTAAATGTTATAAATCTCACCGGGTAATCTATGCTCTTTGACATAGTTAGATGGAAACCATCCGGTTTTATCTTGCAACGTACCCTCCCACCAACCTTCGTCGTCCGTTTGAGTTATTGTTATAATATCACCCTTCTTAAAGCACAACTGTAAATTACAATCCAAATTTGAGCTGTATCGGATCTATTTATCTGTAAATCATTATTTTTTACAGGATAAAAAGATCTGACGTACTTCATCGTTATTCTTTCCCTTAAAGGAAAAGAGTGCTGTCACAAACTTAGGTGCATCAGGTTTTGACATAACTATGGATGATTTTAAAATATCTTGGAGATTAATTTAATTGACGATAAGCGATTAGTCGGAAAAGAGGAATCACTGGCATTTAAAAATGTGAGAATATTTTACAAACTTGAAACTTAATTATTGCAATGTACTTTTTATACACTGAAGAGAGTAAGTGCAGTGACAGTACAATCACTATTTAAGATTCAATTATTTACATTATTATAACAATACCGAGGGGCTACTTTATATCCATTAATAAATATGACACATTATGACACTAATCCCGGTCCAATCACACTGAATTCTATCTATATAATGGTTATAAAGTGCAATTGCAGACATTACATTTATATATCTTGCCAATCTATACTTGCTACAAAGTAATTCTATAAATAACTCGGCCTTTGCGTCACATGACCATGTTTACTGGTATGTTCTTGACAGCGCCCTGTGCGCTTATGAAATGACACTAATTTTTTCGATTCTTCGTTTATAGAAAAATTTTCTATTTTTGTCGACGATCATTAATAACGAAGCTACATAATCCGAATAATAATAATAATAATAATAATAATAATAATAATAATAATAATAATAATAAAATCTCTACGTTATAAAATATTCATCGTATAAGCTGTGTCGAAATTTATATAACTAACGTGAAATTTTATTTTATAGCGTCTTACCATAATCTTTTTATATATTTATTAAAATACGTTTTATTATTACGTCAATAAAATAATAATAATAATAATAATAATAATAATAATAATAATAATAATAATAATAATAATAATAATAATAATAATAAAATATTATTGTCAGTTGCGTTTTGGCAAGGAAATATTTTAAATTATGATTAATTATTTTGAAAATGTCCAATCACGATTTAATACGGTCAGCCAATAGGAACGAAGGATTTTAACTACCGACCAATTGGAACGTTAGATTCTACCGTGACGAAAGTTTATTACGAAGGTAATAATAATGTGAATCGTGAATCGTTCAAAGCAAGTAGTTTTGTCCAAATTTATATACATTTATTTTTCTCGTTTACCCTGTGTTTTGAAAAAAAGAAACTTATACGTTATGCATTTTAATACACACGGTAAGTGTTAAGAAATCAATGAGATTTTAATATTTTCTAAACTCGTGCGTTATAAAATCGACTCAAGGTTATTTCCTTTCGTAACCCTTTCTTTTTTTTTTTTTTTTCTTTACACGTTCGATCGACTATACTAAAAAGATAAGAAATAATACATGTTTTATCTTTGATTTAATTCTGAGAAGATCTCTCAGTATGAATTACATTTTATTTATTAAAAATCACTAATCTTGAGGAATACACAGATATTTTCTCTCATTATATACATTACATACATTATCATTAGAATATTATATATGCTTTTTTTTTTTATATATATATACATAGGTATTGGAAAATAAGAGGTTCGTCCTTAACGGTAATTTCGATGATCATCATACTTATTTCCACACGCTGCTGCAGCGTGTTACGTCGGGATCGTATTTGTAAGTTCAACATAAATATATTTCTTTTTAATCGATTCATACATACATACATATATATATGTATATGTATGTATGTATGCAATTTTAATAATCCGTTTAAAGCAAGATACTATAGAGATACATGATAGATAAATTTATATGTTTAAAATATAAAAGATATCGTGCGGACTATGTCGAAAGTATATCGTTAAATATCGTAAAACGTTGAACGTTTTTATTTTGACAATAAACTGTTACGGATCGTTGTTGATTTTTTTTCTGAAATCTAAATGGTCTGTTTTTTTTTTTTTTTTAATTTTTTTCCTTTAAACGTACGCTTCGCGTTATGGACATCACTACACGAATTTCATTAAATTCGACTAGTTTATTTATTTTATTTTATTTTATTTTATTTTATTCATTCATTCATTCATTCATTCATTCATTCATTTATTTATTTCTTTACCTTCCTGTTGTCCGTTATAATCGTAATCGATTTTAATTTTTCTATCACCCCGGTGATAAAAGTCTATTAAGTATGTATGTACTAACTCGATGTGACATAGAATAACACTATTTAAGAAAAGAATTTGACGTGGAATATTTTTCAAAATTCATCGTAGTATATTATATGGCTATCGAACCATCCGTCCTGCGTCAAAATTTAATTACACGGCAGGATTTTTCTAATACGCCATGATATATCTCGAAAGTAAATAAAAGAAGTGTGCGTGCGCGTCCGCTGTCCTCTGTGTGCGTCGTGTGTACGTCGTGCGTGCTTGCTTGCTTGCGTGTGTACGTGCGTGCGTGCGTGCGTGCATGCGTGCGCGCGCGCACGAGTAAAACCAGTTTTCGAGCTCCTCCCTGATATTTAATGGATATTGCCTCGGTCTCCTCCCATTGGCTAAATCACTTTATCTCACGTTCCTGCAAAGATGGCCGGCCGATGTTCTATCGCGCAATTTCAATGCATTTTCAATGCACCCATCGCTATTTAATTTATTATAATATATACGTTTAGGCCCTTCAATTCGGAGAAATTGGTTGGTACCGCACCGATTTGGTAATCACAGTTTTTTTTAAGTGACGAGTCGAAGAATCGTTCTTTAATTTCTTCCTGTTCCTTTATTTTTTCTTTTTGTATATTATTTTTTTTCCTTTTTCTTCGTATCTCTTTAATTTTTTTTTCTTTTTCTCTTTTCTCTTACTCCCCCCCCCTTCCTTATCGTCAGTATTTAAGAACGATAGTCTGTCCACAGTTTTTCTACGGATAACGAGTTAAAAAAATATCTCAAATGTGTGTATTGTCTGTCGTCGGTATCGATGATTTTTCTTTTTCCTTTTTTTGTAATTTTTTTTTGTCCCCCACGTGACGTGAGAATCGACGATCGAAGAAAATTTGTCCTTTCGTTAGCATCGATATTACACAACGATGATGACGATGACGATGACGATGACGATGACGATGATGACAATGATGACGATGATGACGATGATGACGATGATGAATACACTTGATGGAGAAACTTTGGGACGCGAAAAATCAGGCGAAGGCGTGAATACGGGCCAAGGAATCGTCGTTAGGTCCGTGATGGCCTTGCTCGTTTCGTTCGCCATCGTAATCCGTTGGTCACATGGAATGTTGCGGGGGAGGTAACATGATTTCGTAGCCCGTTGGCATGCCCTGCTGATGATGATGATGATGATGATGATGATGCGAACCGGACATCATTTGATGATGGGTCTGTTGATAATATTGATGATGCATACTGGTATGACTCGGATAATAAACCGAACTCTGTTCTACGTCTTTACCTGAAGAAAAATGGTCGAGTTATGGTTTAGTATAAGGGCGATTACTTCGTTGAACGATTATAATAATATTTTAATTAATTAATAAGGTATAACTCACCGCTCTCGTAAACGCTACGGCCGTAGCATAAAGCTTTGACGTCGTTCATAGGACTAAGACCGCCATTGTGCGGATGAGCCGTGTGTACGGAGGACGGCGTCACGGGAGTCGCGTATCCGTGATGATGAGGCCCCATAGGACTCATACCCATTGGACTGCATGGATTCATTGCGGCCGGCGACATACCCATCGTCGATAACGGTGACATAGCTAGATTCGGACTGTCCGAGTCGATACTCTGCAACGATTGCATGTTGCCACCACCGTTGCTAACCGAATTACTTATCGTACTGTTCGTTGTGCTTTGACAGTTTAACGGCAGCATGTCCCTAGAGAGGAGAAAGAAAAAAAAAGATGAAATATATATGTCTCCTATATAATATTACTATCCATTGACATTAACCACGATCGTTTCCGAAGGTATATTGTCGTTAAGTTAACGAGCACTTATTTCGTTCGTTTCTTCGGGGAAAAGAAAAAAAAGGAAAAAAGAAAAAGAAGGACATTCTCGTTCGTGGATAACGTGTGTTCTTGATCCCACAACGTTCGTTCCTCCCTCATAAATCTTGCGTTTTCGAGGATCACATGCGAGCTTCTCTCTCTCTCTCTCTCTCCCCCTCTCTCTCTCTCTCTGGCATTGTCTTAAGAAATCCCAGAAGAAACTTATGACCCATGCGTAAGGTCGGTTAGGGCTAGAACGATTAGCTTTTGACCCTCACATTTTTGAGGGTACGCACTCGCAAAGGCGATTTTTACTTGCCTGACAACTTCCGAGAATTTTCTTCTTTGGGTTCAGCGACGAGAAAGAGAATGTGAACGAAAACGAGAACGAAAACGAGAGAGAGAGAGAGAGGGAGAGAGAGAGAATCAAAGGACCAAGGAGCAAAGCCACTTTATATTCTCGCATTGTTTTACTGCTCGTGAAAATAAAAAGCGTTCTCGCATACACGCTTATGCGGTGTGCGCAAGTTTCTCCTGGTTTATAGGTGCTGCTAGACTCTGTGAAGCACGTGCGTGCTGCACACGGTGGTCCATATGCAACAACGACCCCGCCCATGGCCAGGGTTCCTTCGTTTCTTCCATCCCTTCCTTCCTTCCTTCCTTCCAACCTTCCTTCCTTCCTTCCTTCTTCTTGTCCTGCTTTCCTTTTCTCTCTCTCTCTCTCTCTCTCTTTTATTTTTTTATTTTTTTTTTTACGTATACGCAAGGGCGCAAGCATTTTTATGCTTCTCGCTCTTCAAGGCCTCTAAGCCTTAAGAAATACACGCCCAACGGACCTAGCATGGCCTCCTCCTTCTCCTTTCTCTTTTCTCTTACTCTCCCCTCCTTTTTAACACCCTTCTCCTTCTACGTCTACCTTCCACCGTTTTGTTGTAATGTTAACGAAAAGAAAAATGAAATATATATATATATATATATATATATGAAATAAAAAGAAACATAACCGATCGAATCGAGAGAGAGAGAGAGAGAGACGAAGTTTGGCAACATCAATCTTCCGATAATTTTTATTCCTATCTCTTGCGAATATATGAACGAGAAAATTGTACGGAGTCGTGGAATTGTAGGGAAAGAAAGAAAGAAAGAAAGAAAGAAAGAAAGAAAAAAAAGGAACAAGAAAAGAAGAGAAAAAGGAAGAAATAAGAGAGAATTGGTTCGGTCTTTTCTTCCCTTTTCTATCTCTTTTCTTTTTTTCTTCTTTTTACTTTACTTCCCTTTTTTTTTTTTTACCATTCGTATCGATCTTCCTTCCTTTTCTTTTTTTCTTCTTTTTTTCCCTCTCCTTCTCTCGATAGATCAGATCAAAAAAGATGATGGCTCGGGCGCAAAGATGAATAATCCCTCCGTTCTCGCGAGTAGAGTTTTTATTTTTTTTTTTTTCGGCGAGGAACCGATTCGACCTTTCTCTTCCCTCTTTTTTTTTCCCGCCCTTAACACGTCCTCCCCCTCCCCCTCCACCATCCTCCTCCTCCTCCTCCTCCTCCTCCTCCTCCTCCTCTTCCTACTTCTCGAGAAAGACTCTAGGAAAAGGAAACGCGACGCCCCATTACCGTTTTATGACGCAGCTACGGTTACATCTCGCGTTTCACCATTGAGCTGTTCGCACTACCAATAGTTTACTACATAAAGGCCACGGCCGGCCCTCTCCGCCGCTACCCCGATTTATCTTCGTTGAGCCGTCCCACCGCGTGTAAAGCCTCCATCCCGCGTCCATTCCGCAATATTTTCATCCTCCTTATTAACGCAATTACAAACATTCCTTCTCGCCTACCCGCGTAACCGACGAGTTTCTTTGGTTCTCTCTCTCTCTCTCTCCCTCCCCCCCCCTCTTGCAAAGATAATCAATCGATCGATTTTTCATCCCCGTTCTTTGTCATCCCTTTCTTTTTTTCTTTTTTTGATCTCCCACAAAACCCTTCGCGCCTTCGCATCCTTCAAAATTAATAATTTGCTTTGGTTATACGCTTTTCGGGAACAAAAAGAGAAAAAAAAAAAAGTAGAAAAGAAGAGAAAAAATTAATCCTTCATCACCTGAACGATTTATGATCTCTCCATTGTTATCGTAGATTTGTATTTCGATGAACTTCGTTGGACATTAACGTAACACCGTGTAAAAATCGTATCTCCCCTTATAATCTCCGTTTACGGGGATTAATACATTTTAATTTGAAACAATTCGTAAATGAACGTAACGCGGTGGTCGGAAGATATATTTTTTCTATTGGATTATAGTTATTCACCCCTGCGGGTTTAGCGAGTTAGGTCGTTTGGTCCAGAGGAAACGAGGTTTGACGAGGGCCTCTCTCTCTTTCTCTCTCTCTCTCTCTCTCTTTCTCTCTCTCTCTCTCTCTCTGTGTGTTGGTTAGCCCATGACCGCGGTTAAGTCGTAGCCATAACAACGGCGAGTTCGTTCCTTTCTTTATGTACCCACACACTATCGCGCGCTTGTACGTAGGCGCGGCAAACATAAATACTTACACGCGTCCCAACAACTATCAGTAAATGTGTGTGGTGTGTACGCACGCACGCGCGGTTTTACTTACGGTGATTCGTTCGACGAGTACGACGCCTTGCGATACTCTTTGACTGCGCCCGTGATATCGGCCATTGCCTCTCGAAGGAATATCTTACGTCACACGTGTGCATGTTCGTGTGTGTGTGTGTTTGTTTGTTTGTGTGTATGTGTGTATTGTTAATCCTTTTCTTTCCTTTCTTTTCTTTTCGTTTTCTCTTTCTTTATTTTTATTTTTTTTATTTTTTTATTTTTTTTTTTATAAGTACAACCCAATCCCACAATTTTTATTTTTTTATCTTGTCGTTGTTAATCGTGAAGTCTTGAAAATCCGAATCAAAATGTTGAGCTTGGCAAAGTTTTTAATGTCGATGACGCAACAGAAACGTTCTCAGAAAACCGCCGATCAATGATGATACATTCGTTCGATTGAAAAATTATGAATTCGAATATATTGAAGAAAAAAAGAAGAAAAAGAAAGAAAGAAAAATAGCCACGAGTTTCTCACCATCTTTATTTTTTGATATCACGATCGGAAGTCGATCCGCTCGGAAGAAGAACAACACACCACCGTATATGACATCGGCAAGTCAGCTAAATTCGTTGAAAGGTGATGGTACGATGCTGAATTACAACCTACGCATTTAATTACTGCATCGTCGATGTGCTTAGAAACGTACGAGCGAGTACGTTCGTTGAAAAGGACATCTATATTTGCATTTATTTACAATCGAGCTAATTGGATGATAATATTATTTTATATGAAATATATATATATATAGCTATATGTATATACGTTTACATATATTATATATATATTTTATATATATATATATATATATATATATATATATATATATACGTTTCATAAAAAAAATTGTTTTCCTTCGGCCACTCTCGATGGCTTATCAAAATTGTTCGTTAATAATCTCGTCAATTAATCGGCGTGTTCTAATCTCGCATTCGTCGAGATCCCAACCCCCCCCCCGGGTCGCATTTATTTAATCCCTCCTAAGTTTTGTATACATCTATGCCGGTCGAAAGGTAAATAATAAATTCTCGTATCAGATAATCGTTCTCGCTAGAATTACGTTCCCTTTTATCGAATTGATTCGCCTTTGCCGTATTATTCAACTCACCCTTTTACCACGTCTTCGACGATTTAACAAAAGTGATTAGGTATCCCGATTGGTCGTTAAGGCGCATTTGTAATTGCCATCGTCGAAACGTTTTTTTATTTGCAAATGAACAAATATATACGTATTATCCCGATGAAAGTCCCGATTCCTTTTTCCATTTTTGATAAGTTATTTATCGACCAACCTTTTTTCCCCTCGAAGAAACGATAATAAGTTAATTAAAAATGACGCAGAGAGTTCGTGGGGATATGTATGAACGTATATACCAGGGTTTGATTGATTTACCGATCTCTCTCTCTCTCTCTCTCCCTCTCTCTCTCTCTCTCTCTCTCCTTGACTCTCTCAGTCCGACGGACCCGAAAAAAAGAACGAAGGACATGGGTCAGAGGACACATGTCGAAACACTTGTTGCTCCTTGAAAAAGAAGAGAAGAGAAGACCCCCTGTCGATACACGTGCCCTCCATACACGAAGAATCGCGTCACGGGACGCTTTTATTACTCTTCCACCGAGAATTTCTATGAATTTTCGAGAGAAATGAGAAAAGACAAAGACAAAGAGAGATAGATAGAGAGAGAGAGAGAGAGAGAGAGAGAGAGAGAGAGAGAACAACGAAGAAAAAAGAAAAGTGTCTGTCGTTATGTAGATCGCAAGTTTTCTGTCATCGTTTTTTCGAGCGTTCTCGAGAAACGCGATGGAATTCGAATTCGTGAACGTTCTTTTTGAAATTTGCACGTGAACAAAATGACGAACTTGAAAGATTATTTGATTAATGAAAAAAAAAAAAGAATATATATATATATATATATATATATATATATATATATATAAAGAAATGATCAACTTACGATCTGGTTTGCGGCGTACGATCCCTTTGTCTTCGATTTTTAAACCAATTAGAGACCTGGGTCAGGGTGAGTCCCGTTTTCTTGGCTAAGTTTTTCTTGTCGTCGGGCGTCGGGTACCTGTTCCTCATGTAGCACTCTTTCAAAGCGTTCCTCGATCGTTCCTTGAAGCAATAGACGGTCTCTTCGCCGTCCCAAATCGTCTTCGGCAAGGGATATTTCTTTCGTAGTCGATACTTATCTACGGCGCCCAAGGGACGGCCGCGAATCTTCTCGGCCTCGCGGTAATGCGACTTGTACCACATTTGTTGTAGTTCTGGGTGCCGTCGGGGCGAAAACGGATGGCTCTCGAGGATCGAGTAGAGCTCGTGATAGGCACCACGATGAAATGCTACCGCCGCTCGTGCCATTAAAACGCTCTCGCCTCCCCGCAGCAGCTCGCCGGGCGGTAACGACCAGAGAAACCTGATAAATTCAAGGAGAAACCTTCGATTACACGCTTTTTTCCTATTTATTTCTTTCTTTTTTATTTCTTTTTTTATTTCTTTTTCTTTTTTTTTTTTGTTTATTTCGTTTCGTTTCGTTCTGTATTTTTTTCATTTTTTTCATTTACATATATATATATATTTTTTTTTCCCCCCCTACTCAATCCTTCCTCCTACCCTTAACTCTTCGGTTATAAAGGAAATTTCAATTGCGACAATAAAAATCGAATTTGTAGGAAAAGTTGTTTGATCGAACGATCGATCGATCGATCGATCGTTCGTTTACGATTCATCCTAATATCCGTCAAGTTATTTGGGTAATAATCCTAGAGCGTCGAATTCGAAACTACGCTTACAAACAATTCTCTCGTTCTCTCGCTCTCCTTTTCCTCCTCCCCCTCCCCCTCCCTCCCTCCCTCCCTCCCTCCCTCCCTTACCGTCCCCGCGTGGTCCTTTTACCGACTATCGGCCGGGCATATCTCGTCGGCCGGCATATTCATTCGTTCCGTTTACGAGCAGAGCCAAACGGCTCGTTTTGTTTGTGTTCTCGATAGTGTGTGCGCGCGCGCGCGAGCGGCTTTATTTTAAAACGAAGGGCCCAATGTTTCTCTACGCGTCGGCGTTTATATTGTCTCGTTTATTTCTTTTCACGATTATCGATTCCTATGCAGGAGGAATAAAGAAACAATATTTAACGAGCGACGAGAGTTATAAGACGTAAACTCAGACGACGTTATATATATATATATATATATATTTTTTTTTTTGTCAAGTGAAACGATCGACTGTTCTAAGAAAATAACTTTTTTTTTCGAGCGAAGCGATAGAAAACGAAAAAATAAAAAATAGTTTATACTCGTTTGAAAACGAGTGAGGCGGCCGATCGAGTCGTCGATCATTAGAGTTTAGAAACGATAATCGTTTAAGGTTAATCCAAAGTTATCATCGTCTATCGCGTATATAAGAGACAATGAAATTTCATTGGCGACGATTAAAAAGAGAATATATATATATATATATGTGTATATAGATATAGATATACACGTATATTTCTTTCACCTTGTTAGTTTCTCGATGTCTTGACTCTGCGAGAGGGCTTCGCACATGCAGGATATTTGTTCGGGTGTAAAATTGCTGATAGTTGTACCGAGGGACGACAGTCCACCGATATTACCGATATTGGTGGATACGTTGGTCGAACTGCAGGTCGACAATTCTTGGGGATATTGTGGGCTACCGTCCGACGTGGGCGTTAAATTCTGTGGTTGTGCGTGATGGGTCAGAGTAAGGGCCGACATCGAGGAAGAATTGCTGCTGTATTGTCCGCCAGCGGTGTTCCGATGCACGCCACCCATTTGACTATTACAGTCGCTGTTCGGCGGTGACAGCTGATCCGAACTATCAGACATTCTTTAAGAAACCTCGAAGGTTTTCATGAACACGTTCTTATATAAATCTAACGCACCATACACAAGCGCGCGCGCACACACACACACACACACACACTCGGGGGGAGCCCTACGAATCGAACTTTTTCAATTATCTTCCTTTGCCGTTTCGTTTGAATCGATTTCGACGATCCCTTGATTTCTTCTTCCTCTTCTTCTTTTATCAAGCTTTCATACAAGTGATTTTTCAATTGGTAGTACCATTATCGTTACAATCGTTACTATCGATATTAGCGGACGATGAAACATTGCCGATCGCGAGAGAAACGGAAAAAAGGGGAGAAGAGATGGCTCGCGATCAGAGTAAACATCCGACGTTCGCGCGATCGACGAGCCTGGCTCGTCGTTGTTTAATCACGCGCGATTCATTCATATCCACGACGGTGTTGTGTCGTTCACGTATTTCCCATTGAGTCCGTCGCACCGGCACACAAATTTGTATCGATGAGGAGAGGTGGAGTGAGGATGGTAGGACAAAGATCGAACGGTATCGATCTAATATCGTTCGATCGTTGATTATCGAGTCGAACTTATCTCACTCGGTTTTGTTTATTAACGTTTTGTAACTTTGTGACGTTGATTATTAATGCAAGTTTTCCGAGCACTTCGCAACGTGGGAGGGAGGAGGGGAATCATCACACGGCATTCCAACGATGTTCATTGGTCGATCATAGCGATTTCTATAGATGATAGTCGTCTCGTATCCTCGAATGAAAAAAAGTAGAAAGCACGAGTGAATCACGACAATCGATAATTTCACATGTCGCGGCTGGATGGATCGCCGTGTTCTTTCCTCGATGAGAATTAACGCGATGAGAAAAGCCTTTTTTTTCTTCTTCTTCTTCTTCTTCTTCTTCTTTTTCTTTTTTTTTTTTGATGTATCTGTCGGCCGGCCGGCGCGCGCGCGAAAATTATATCGCGTCGTAGGTGATTCGCATTAGAGTTTTGGACGGGTTAACGACGAACGAAGACGCACGACGATATTTGAGAGCTTTTAACGTGAGATTATACCGGTATCTATCGTTAACGGAAGACACACGCGCAGTGGGCGGATAAATGATCGTTCTTCTTGATGGGTAATTATGCGAGCGCCGATTATAAGGAGAGACTCCTTTGGTCTCCGTTCAAGGCACCACTCACTGAGTGACCAAGTCACCAAGTTAGTAAAAGCGAACTCACTCGCTCCACTCTACTTGCTACGTAACGCCGTTGCCGTGCTTGTGCCGTGCTGATGTTGGTATAGCTTGGAACTCTCGCTGATGGTGTGATGGTGGTGATGATGGTGCTGGCGGTGCTGGTGGTGGTAGTGGTAGTGGTAGTGGCGGTGGCGGTGGCGGCGGCGGCGGCGGCGGCGGCGGCGGCGGCGGAGGCGGCGGTGGTGGTGGTGGTGATGGTGGTGGTGTTGATGGTGGTGGTGGCGGTGGCGGTGGCGGTGACGGTGGTGGTCTTCTCTCTTCCTCTTCTTCTTCTTCTCTTCTCTTTTTTTCGACGCACGCTTGCATATACAGGACGAAGATCAGAGAGTGGCTCGACTACGAACGAGCAGCGTTCTCTCATTGGCCAGCGCTTACTCATCGATGTCGTACGATTGGTCGAGCCTAGGGGCGGTCCAAGACTCTCTACCCCCGCTGGAACATTCACCCCATACACCAGCCGACGTCCTTTTTCATTCTCCTCTCTCTCTCTCTCTCTCTCTCTCTCTCTATATATATATATATATATATATATATATATCTATCTCTGTCTCTGTCTCTCTCTCTCTCTCCCCCCCTCTCTCTCCCTTTATGGTCAATCCTTCAATACTACTTACATTTCCAGAGAACGTTTAAGGATTTTTCCAAATGTCGATGCATTTCGATGGATTAAAATCATTCCCTCTCTTCGTCATTATTCTAACTAATCCCATTAATCGAATTTCATAATTAGATCTATACTCGTACTATTCAATCGCGCTTATAAAATGTACAGGGACAAGTGACAAATACTACTTCCCTCTTAGGGAAATTCGCCTGATAAAAAAAAAAAAAGAAAAGGAAAAGAAAAGGAGAGAGAAAAAAAAAAATAAAAAGAAAAGAGATAATCAAACGAAGAACGTTTGAGAATGCAAATGGTCATCAACAAACACCGGAAACGCGTCACGTCATCGTACGCCGTGTTTTGACTCTACGTTCTTTCTATCGCACCACTGTCGTTTCATCGGCAATTTCAAAACAATCGTTCGACGATTTCCCGTTCGATTATACTACTTCGTTCCTACGGCAGATAAGAAATGTGGAAATTTATTATCGTTCATGGAAAATACCTGACCGGCAAACCTACCTATATCGCGTTTCATTTCAATTCTGATAGACCGTCTGATTGCGTCGGTCGAAGGAATAAACGCCGAGAATCGTTTCAATTCGTGCAGTATAATTATGTTTTTTTTTTCTCTTCTTTTTTCTTTTGTTCTCTCTCTCTCTTTTTTTTGTTTTGTTTTTTCCTTCGCTTTACAACGAGATCACCGAACTAAATATATCCGTCGAAAGGAAGGTTCATTTCATGCGCTCGTTCGCGACTGCAATTCGGTTGCAAGCTGTGTGTTATCGCTGACGAATTTGATACTCCTCTACTCGTGTATACATTATAATTGCGTTTATTTTTCAACCTTATGATTACTCTTGTCCTGTTGAACCCTCTTCTTTTTTTCCCCTTCCTTCCTTCCTTCTTTTTTTCCTTCATTCTTCTTCCTTTTTTCTTTTTCCTCTTCCTCTTCACTTCTCCGTCAAATTTACTTCCACAGAGAGTGAATCCTTCCGTGTAATGGACGGGGATGAAGAATCTCGGGGGAGTGGGAGTGTTGGGGGAGGGGGGGAAAACTCGAGGAGGTACACCGTAGATCGATATAAAAGTTATATTTTGAAAAGTTACGACGAGAACATTTCGAGAACGACGACGAGGAAGAAGTCGTCGTCGTCGTCGTCGTCGTCGTCGTCGTGCCAACGACGAGAGTAACGTAGATCAATGAGATTCCCGATATATTTCTACGTGGCAGACGAGCGAGGATGTCTTTCCGCGGTCAGGCTGATCTTTCGTGAGGCTCGGCACGCCTCGACAATCCTTTGAACGTGCTCCGCCTTTTCTCTCTAATTGCCAACAGGACGTCTAACGTTGGAAACCAACCGACGTTTGAACGTAACCAACCTAGTGCTCACGTACGTTGTCATCTTTTTCACTAACGCTGCCAAACCTAACTATATATAACGGATTTGGATATTTAAGAAGAAAAAAAGGAGAAGAAAAAGAAAAAAAAATAAAGAAGGGAAGGATGAGAAGAACACTCGTTTCCGCGTGTTCCGCGTTCACTCGTAAAAATTCCTATCGAAAGTGAATCGATTTACCGTCGGTCGTTAAAAAAAAAAAAAAAATAAAAAATAAAAAAAATAAAAAGAAGAAAAAAGAAAAAAGAAAAAAAGAAAAAAAAGAAAAAGAACGGTAGCTTATCGTGTTCGATCGGTTATCGTCGTCGCGTCAATGTCGATTGGAATGTCACATCAACCCACCCTGAAACAAAATGTCGGCTCCTTAGTGACAAAAGCAATAAGGTAATCGGCGACGGTCAGAGACAGAGAGAGAGAGAGACAGAGAGAGAGAGAGAGAGAGAGAGAGAGAGAGAGAGAGAGAGGCACGTGATTGACGACCACGTAACAACTTGCATGTAACTTGCTCTTATCGACACGAGGTGACAACACGACTCAGGACGATCGTCCAGAAACCCGATCGTACGTAATAACGATATCATCGCCCAGTTATCGCAACCTACGATAAGGGCGATCCTTTAAAGAAAACGTTGCGTCTCTAGTTGCTACGTCATCGATGAATTAAGATCATCATCATCGTCATCATCATCATCATCATCATCATCATCATCA
Source organism: Dolichovespula media (assembly GCA_911387685.1). Classification (NCBI taxonomy): domain Eukaryota; kingdom Metazoa; phylum Arthropoda; class Insecta; order Hymenoptera; family Vespidae; genus Dolichovespula; species Dolichovespula media. The sequence continues at coordinate 8,546,812 of OU426861.1, read as the reverse complement.
TCGTTGTCGTCGTCATCATCATTATCATCGTCATCATTATCGTCGTCGTTGGTTGATTTGGAATTTCGACGAATTATTTTTACTTTTTCCGTTCTTTCTCTTCCCCCCCCCCCCCCTCTCTCTCTCTCTCACTCTTTCTCTCTCGAACCTTGAAATTGAAAGAAAAGGAAAAAAAGAAAAAGTAGGATGGAAAAAAACGGACAACAAACAACAGCGATTTTTTTTTTTTATTTTGGAAAGGGGCCGGCAGGGGCTGGGGGTGAGTAGAGGGTTGGAAGACCTCGTAGGTGGCAAGAGGATGACGCGATGTCTTCGGGGGAGACTCGATGATGGAGGGGCGGCGCCGTGCTTCGCGATGGCGTCTCCTTCGATTTGGTGTCGGATTTCCTTTCCCGGTCGCCATTTTCCCTCTAACCCTCTCTCCCTCCCACCGTCTCTCTCTTCCCCACCCCCCCCCTCTCTCTCTCTCTCTCTTCCTCTCGCACCTCCAATCCGGTTCTATCCTGCACGTTAATACTCGAAAAGATAAGGATATATATATATATATATATACGCGTTCGTCTTCTTATCAAAACGATCACGAGGTTTCCAATCTTAACCACATTTTCTTCCTTTTTTCGCGAATACACTCTCATATCGACTCATCGATAATCGCTCGATCTTTGCTTTCGCTCGATTTATTTTCCTTCTTTTTCTTTTTTTTTTTTTTGTTAAAATTATAATAATATTCTTTTTTTCTTTTTGTTCCATTCGTTTCGAACGCTGAAACAACGTTCTTCTAATAATCGATACGTTCGCGAAAACGATCCCCTTTAGCGAATCAGAACTGGCCGTTCGGACGGCGATACGTTTCGAGATAAATCGAAGATAAAACGTCGGCAAAAGGGATTTTTACTCGAGAGAACGGGCGGGAGGAGGAGGAGGAGGAGGAGGAGGAGGAGAAAAAAAATGGGATCTCGATTGGATGAAAGGTGGTGGAAATGAAAAACGGGAATGTTGGGAACGGTTCGATAACAGCGAGAATTCACTTTGTTCTTCGCGTTAGAATCCAAACGTTTCGAGATGTTCCCGTTTGTTCCCCCCGTCGCGTTAAGGTATTCCTACCTTCGCGTATTCGTTGGAACGCGTACAGGAGAGATAGATGGAAAAAGAGAAAGAGAGAGAGAGAACGAAGGAGAGAAAAGGAGAGGTACAGAAGCGACAACGGCAGTAGCAGCAGCAGTAGTAGCAGCAGTAGCAGCAGCAGTAGCAGCACTAGCATCGTATTTCACTGTACTGCGTTTAATTGCATTCCAAAATGGCTCTGTGCAAAATCACCACCATCCCTCTCTCTCTCTCTCTCTCTCTCAACTCTGTCTCTCATGAGTACCACCACCTCTCACCACCCTCCGTCGTCCCTCTTTAACGTCTGCCGTTGCTCTCTCTTTCTCTCTCTTTCTCTCTCTCTCTCTCTCTCTCTCTCTCTCTCTCTCTCTCTCTCTCGTCGAGACTATGAGGGGGCGGTGGTTAACGCGGTAGTGGTGTACCGGCGTTTGTGTGTTGGTGTTGGTGTTGGTGTTGCTGTTGGTGCTGGAGTTGCTGCCTGACGGTGCCGCTACCATTGCTTGCTTGTTTGCTCGTTTGCTCGTTTGCTCGTTTGCTTTCTTGCTTCTGTTGCCGCTACCAGGGATGACGTAGGGGGATGGCATCTTCAGCGTATCGTAAATCCAGATAAATTAAATCCACCTACGTCGTTCTCCAAGTAGATTTCAACGCGAACCCGTCCTATCGTCCTATCGTTCTACCTTCGAAAATCCTCCTGACATCTTACTCTCTCTCTCTCCCTCTCTCTCTTTATCCCACCCCTACATCCACCCAACTCCCTCTTCAGCGTTTGTTTCCGAGAATTCATCGTTCGAGCCAGCCACCCTACTACTCTTCGTTTCTCCTCTTTTCCCTTTCTCTCTTCCTTCCTTCCTTCCCTCCTTCCTTCCTTCCTTTCTTCCTTTCTTCCTTCTCGACTACGCTTCAAGAATCTACGGTTTCACCGTAAAGCGAATGCGACTAAAGAGTTGAGAGGCTTGTAATGATGAATTGCAAGCGTGTATTCGTTCGTTCGTTCGTTCGTTCGTTCGTTTGTTCATCCGTCTCTTTCTATCTTGGGCGCATCTCTCTCTCTCTCTCTCTCTCTCTCTCTCTCTCTCTCTATCTATCTATCTATCTCTCTCTTTGGTCAAAAGCGAGCCAGTTAAAAAGCTTGGAATCTCTCTCTCTCTCTCTCTCTCTCTCTCTTTCTCTCTCTCTCTCTCTTCCTTTCAGTGTGTTCTATCGAGGAGAGAAGGAAAAAAAGAATTAAACGAAAAGGAGATAAAAATAAAGGGACTAGAAAAAATAAAACAATCAAGGAACTTTACGATTCTCGTTACGATCGCACGTACTCCTCCTCTTGTTTTTCTCTATTTTCTTCTAACACAGAGAGAGAGAGAGAGAGAGAAATTCAAAGACACACACGGGGGTTTTAGCTTTCGTTGTTTTATTTTTTCTTTTTTCTTTTTTTTCCTTCCTTCCTTTCTTCCTTTTTCCCCCTTTCCTTTTTACGTATACGCGCACGTTCGACCAACTGAAAGAAGATTCTCGCGATTTCTGACGAGAGAAAACAACTTCGATGAGCGTTTTAATTGTAAAAGAGGAACGAGCGAGCGTACCAGCGAGCCAGGGAGGGTGGGAGGGAGGGAGGGAGGGAGGAGGTAGGGTGGGTAGGTGGGTGGGTGGTAGGGTGGTAGGGGGGGGTGGGTTGTCGAAGCCGATGTAATCCGGCGATATAACGTTCGATTGACACGACGAGAACGATAGGAGAATCGTATCGCGTTTCTGTGCCACTCGGTGTCACATCGTCGACGTTACCATAAACACACGCACGCACGCATTTATGCGCTTAAACGTAAGTACGTAGGTACATATACATACATACGTACGTACGTACGTTCGTTCGTTTCTACGTACGTATACAAACACACATGCGTACACACACACACACACACACACACACACGAATACAGATATGCATATAATTAATATCATTGGAACAATAAGCAGTCGTCGTCACGTAGAGAAAAGAAGAAGAAGAAGAAGAAAGTGGTGGCACCGAGGGAGGGTGGGAGGGAGGGTAAATAACGCGTTGGTGGTCTGTCATTAGACACCGAATCGAGTCGTCGAGATAGCCGGTATATCATCTTCTTTATATGCATACGTAACAACATCGATGCGAAAGCTCGATCGTGTTGGTGTGCGTTTTTCTTTCTTTCTCTCTCTCTCTCTCTCTCTTTCTCTCTTTGTGTATGTATGTATGTATGGAAACGTTTGAACGACGAAGTGCGTCCAAGAAGTCCTCGACGACTGACGGACGGACGGATGGACGGAAGCCGTCGTCCACTGTCGCTCGCGAAACCTCCCTGGTTATATTTTTAGAAGCTGACTCTATCTTATCGGTTGGTTGGTTGGTTGGTTGGTTGGTTGGTTGGTCGGTCGGTCGGTCGGTCGGTCAGTCGGCAGGTGTGAGAGAACGCTAACGTGCAAGGGCACACGCGGGCCCATAACTCCGCGGATTCTCGGGTTACGACGATAAAAAGGGGACGAGACGATTCGAAAAAGATTTCAGTCCTCGAGTTCGACGTTTCTCTCTTTTCTTTTTCCCATTTCTTTTTTCCTCTTCTTTTTTTTTTCTTTCTTATTTTTTTTTTTTTTTTTTTTTTTTTTTGTAATTTATTGTTTCCATCCTCTTTATCTCTCAGCTTTCTTGCTTCTTCTTCTTCTTTAAATCAACTACCTAATCGATATACAAGTATATGTGTACATATATATATATATATATTTTTTTTTTTATTATTCTTTTTTTTATTTATTTATTTATTTATTTATTTAGTTTCGTTTCAAAAACAACCAGCAATATTTTTCCTCAGATTAATACGTTCGTACGCGCTTTATTATCGTCATCGAGATCAGCCCTTGGTACGGCTTATAATAATGGAACCTCACGAAGGAGAGAGAAAAAGAGAAAAAAGAGAAAAAAGAAAATCTAAAATTCGATGGGATCCTCTCTCCCTCTCTCTCTCTCTCTCTCTCTCTCTCTCTCTCTCTCTCTCTCTCTCGCGCGACAATAAAATCACGCTGCCAAGAGGATTAGTCGACTTAATCCGTCGGTTATTTCCCCATTAGCACAGGGTTCCCACTTCGTGAAGATCGTCGAGCGAGATTCTTTTTTATATTCCGAAGACACGAACGGAAGGCGCGAACACAGGTAGCCATTTCGATGAGTCCCTCGTGTAGGGTGCCCTAATGCCCGAAAATATGCTCTTTATGTGTCACTGGCCACTTTATGCCCATGGTAACGCGTATCAGTAAGCCTCCCCGCTACGATAGATTCGAAAATGCGATTGGTCGACGATTTTTTTTCTCGATTTTACAGGTAGGAGGAAGAGGAGGAGGAGGAGGAGGAGGTATGTGTAACACCGGTTTTACAGTATTATGCTTATCCTGTGATCGTCGACCTTGGACGTTGCGTTTTTACACCTTCCCTTTTTTCTTTTCATTTTTCCTTTCTCTCTCTCTCTCTCTCTCTCTCTCTCTCTCTCTCTCTCTCTCTCTCTCTCTATTTCTATTCTTTTCTATTCTCACCTACGCGCGGAAAAATTGTTACAGGTAGGTGTCGAAAATATCCGTTGAATGTAATTGAACGTAATTGTTTGATTATAACGTAGAGTGGAATAGTTTGGCCGGTCTTGTTACAGCGAATCGGGTTATTATCAAACGGACACTATAGTTACTAGCGCGGAACCATCGTTACGACGTAAGAAACAATAAGGATCGGAAATGATTATTATCGTGTCGCGTACGGTCTCTCTATCCTCTCTGTACTTTGCACGGTGGAGGGTGGGGTAGAGAGGGGGAGGGGAGGGGGAGGGGTGGGAGGGGTGGGAGGGGGGTAAACTATAGCGTGGCCGAGGGTCGTCGTAATAGGTCGAAATTGTCGATTACACGGTTAGTTAGTCGCGCCCAGTGATTTGGGGGATAGGACGAACCTCGGAGGACTGTCATCATCATCCCTTGTGTGTTGTACCGTTTTGTACGTACGTTCTACATCTCGTCCTACTACTAGGAGAGATAAAGAGAGACAGAGAGTGAGTGTGAGAGAGAGAGAGAGAGAGAGAGAGAGAGAGATCCCTAGAAAAGGACACAGGCTTTTGAATGTTTCCCAAACGAAATGCGTACGGACTAATGACAGTGAACGGATTACTACCAAGCGTCGATTTAATCCGTTCTAAATTATACCAATCTTGTCTGTCCCTTTTTTTATTTTTTTAACGAAACTCTTTTTTTTTTTGTTTTTTTTTTTCGTCTATGGAATCCATTTTCGTCGCGCGACTCGAGACAAAAGCCGCCAAAGATTGGATTAACCGCAATTAAATTAAATTAACGTAGCGAAAGGGAGATGGGACGTTCGAAAGAAAAAAATTAAAAAAAGAAAGAAGAAAAAATGACGATGACGACACGCGACAT
>OU426861.1:8531277-8536277 GCA_911387685.1 Dolichovespula media | reverse complement strand
ATGACTCCGGTAACCTAAGACTCTCGGAGTTTAGGCAAACGCATAATCTCCTCGGAGATACGGGAATATGCGATTTTTCTTCGAATGAATGTACGTGGACAGGGGGCTGAGGGGTCGAGGGACAACCCGCAGGCGCGAGTCGGAGATGGTTTAGTCGTCGATGACAATGACGATCGGTCGGTCCGTCGTACCGGGCCGCATTTACGCGTCGGTAGAATCTTTTCAACGGAGACATTACGACAATGAGGCCATTGACAGCAATGCCGTAGGAGGGAGAGAGAGAGAGAGAGAAATAAAGAGATCTCTCTCTGTGTGTATACACGCGTACGCGTGTATTGCGCAAAAAGAAAAAAAAAAAAAAAGAACAAGAAAGAAAAAGGGGCGGAGGGTTCCCTTGGTTGGTCGATCGTATAAGCCTGCTTGACTGTACTTTTCACGCCCTTTTTATCCATAGCTCTCTACGCGAAATTATTATGTCGTTTCGAGCTCTCTCGCTGTTACTACCCATCACCATCACTACCACTACTACTACTACTACTACTACTACTACTACTATTACTATTACTATTACCACTACCGTGCTTGCTTCCTACCACCCTACCTTGAATCGTACCGTAGACATCTGTCTTGAAAAACATATCGAACAAACGCGTAGCACGTTTGATATATTATATATATATATATATATATATATATATATATATATTATATGTATATATAATAAACAAGATCTCTACTATTTGCGATTGAAACTTTGGTAATAGGAAAAATGGTGTCGATGGTGGTATTCGTTCTACGAATTACATACTATACCGTTATTTTCACCTAACGATCGTATTGTCTTCTTTTCTTTTATATATGTATATATATATATATATATATATTTTTTTTTTTACGTCGACAAATATAGTCTATCGTCTTTATCGTTTCCCATTGTTCTCATCGCTTAAGAAATCTCTTCGATAAACATATATTATTAAATCATACAACCAAGCGTAACGTTGTTAAAGTTATACGAATGAATTATATTCAAAATTAAAATTTTTAATGTAATAAAGCGTAGAAAGCGAGAGAGAGAGAGAGAGAGAGAGAGAGACGGGGTGAAGATGATCGAAATGAATTTGTATAACAGCCTTTATTTTTTTCTTTTTTTTGGGGGGTTTTCTCTTTTTTTTTTTTTTAAATCGATATCATACAATTTTCGAAATAGATTTATAATTGCGTACCACTCTTCGATCGTTGAAGTCGATCAATCGCATTATCTTAATTAATCAAAACCGACTTCTTTGTCCATCGACACCCTCATCCTATCGCCACCGCCACCCCCGAGATTAATTTAATTAGCCTCGTTAAGAAGATACCTCGAAAGACCGAACCCAACCCCCTTTTGAAATTTGTCATTGTGATCTTATCGAAAACTCTGAACAAAATAATCACCCTCGTAGATCAATCCTTAGAATCTTGTCGTCGTTCGTGTGACTCGGTTTTTCCTTTTCTTTTTCTGTTCTCTCTCTGTATTTCTTTTTCTTTTATTTATTTTTTTTTCTTTTCGTCATTTTTCATTTTTATACGAGACGTAACAGCGAGAAGGACGAAGAGAGGGATGGGGTCGGAGCGACTGCAAAATCGTCTAATAATATAATGTTTGGCTAACGTGTGTGTGTGTGTGTGTGTGTGTGTGTGTGTGTGTGTGTGTGTGTGTGTGTGTGTGTGTGTGTGTGTGTGTGTGTGTGTGTGTGTGTGTGTGTGTGTGTGTGTGTGTGTGTGTGTGTGTGTGTGTGTGATATCTAATATCGTTCGACTATTGACTCGTTTTCAATATTTTTCGTCATTTCTTTACTTCAACGAGCTATAATAACACGACACGATAACAAAGTGGAAGCCGCAAGATAGAACGGTTAATAATTATCGGTTAAATTGATTTCATCATTTAAATTGCTATTCGTTTACAACTCGTGTCTCTAATTAATTTTCGTAAGATAAGATTGACTTTTAGCACAAAAATACATTTTTATGTAATAACAGACGCCACAGTATTGTTCACTTGGAGCTAAAATATCGAGCCGTATCCCTTTTTTTATCCCTCAAACTTTCCGGAAGTCCTTTCGATTTTATCATATATATATATATATCTTCTTTCTTCCTTTCCTTATATAGTGCCTTTCTCTCTCTCTCTCCCCGTTTTTTTCCTTCTTTCTTATTTATCCTGTTATTATCGTATCCTTTGATGCGATCAACGTGAACGATCACGAATTGACGACGGTATATACATACATATATACATATATATATGTGTGTGTGTGTGTGTGTGTGTGTGTGTGTGTGTGTGTGTGTGTGTGTGTGTATATATATATATATATGCATATATTACGATATTCATATAATATATTTACACACGAAGTTTTCTGTAACTTTAATATGCACTTGGAAGACAGAGGTTCATATATTATATTATCGATAATGTAAATATTACATATATATATATATTTATATATCTATGTATATATCTATATATATCTATATATATCTATCTATATATATATATATATATATATATATATATATATATATATATGGCGTATGTATACGCACGTGTGGAAATGCGTACATATATATATATATATATATATACATATATAATATTTCAACGCACACGTACGTACAGGCACATACGCGGTTACACTTATAAAACGCCGTATCCGCGTTTACAAATTCAACCCTTAAAATTGTTCGCTTCGGTCATTATATTTGCGACTCTATTCTTTTTATTTTTGGTTAGATTTTTTCATCATTTTTTTAATTTTTTTTTCTCTCTCTCTCTTTTCTTCTTTTTCAAATTACTTACGAGTTGAGGAAAAAGAAAATCATAGTCGGTATACGCTTTAGAAACGTCGAATTTATCTTCATCTTTTCTTACCTCTTTCTCTCTCTCTCTCTCTCTCTCTCTCTCTCTTCTCTTTATTTATTTTTTTCTTTCCCCTCTTTTTTACCCCTCTCCTTATTCGTATGTTCTGTCACGTGCATCTTATCCTCTTATTATATCTAAGGAAATTTAATAATAATAATAAGAAGAAGAAGAAGAAGAATAATAATAATAAGAACAATAATAATAATAATAATAATAATAATAATAATAATAATAATAATAATAATAATGATAATAATAATTTAAAACTAGCAGTATCGATCTCAATTTAGGTCTTTCGATATGTGTGTCATCTATCGACTATATAAACAACGTTATTTTTAATTGAAAATCTTTAAATTGATGCGTGCTGCGTATGCATTGAATTACCGCAATAATTTTGAAATAATTTCGTTCGACGATTAACGACCAAGCCCGACGACGACACGATATTATGTAAAAATCGTGGGTGGGGTGGGGTGAGGGGGGAGTATCGTCGATTTTTATACGAAATATGAAATCGTCGAGCTTCGTCGATCGTTACGATCTACGTATAATATATATATATATATTTATATATATTTATATATATATTTATATATATATATATATATATATATATATATATATATATATATATATATATATTTACAAGATATGTTACAATGTAATATTGCGCAGTGTCGCGGGACGAAAATTATACGGAATGGGATAATTGAATTTTTTCTTCTCTTTTTTTTCCTGCGTACAATCACTCCCTTTACTTTTCTTTTCTTTTCATTTTGTTCTCTCTTTTTCTTTTCTTTTCTTTTTTTTGTTTTTTCTTTTGTATTCTTCCTATCTCTTTTATACACTTTTCACAATTTTTTCATCATCGACGAGGCCCCGTCAAAAGGCAACGACGACAAAAGCGTGCTGCGTCAGATCGCGATTTATGCAAAATTGATTGAAACGTCATAACATATATATATATATATATATATATATATATATATATATAAGATCGATTTAGCTTCATGCGTATTTACAGATATATCGAGTAAAAACCGAATTTACGCGCGTATCGAATGAAAGGGAGAGAAAAAATGAAGAAGAAGAAGAAGAAGAAGAAGAAGAAGAGGAAGACGGAGAAGAAAAAGATTAAGAAATGAAAAAATAATAGGAAAACAAGAGAAAGAAAGAGAGAGAGAAAAAAAAATAGAGAAAGAAACTTACGAATACAATATCAACGCGAATATTAGCATTAATTCGAAACTAACTTATTATAGTCGTTTCTCTCTTGTAAAACTTTAGCTGCCTTTCGGGGGCTAATTACATTCTTCTTTAACGCACTTAATAGTGAAACGAATTGTATAATTACGAACCGTTATTCGTATGCTTCAACGTTTCGCTTAACATTTTCTTTTTTTTTTTTTTTTTTTTTTACCGATCTATAATATACGTATATATATTTATTTATGTATGTATGTAGGTAGGTAGGTAGGTAGGTAGGTAGGTAGGTAGGTAGGTAGGTAGGTAGGAATGTAAATATGTATATATATTTATAATTAATATTTATGAGGGATATCGCGAGATAAGGGGAGATATGTCGCGCAACACACTGATCACGGTTTAAAAAGGAATGACGATTATTTGCCGAAGGAATGAAATAACATCCTCCTGCGACATTTTTTTTCTTTCTTTCTTTTTTTTTCTTTTTTTTTGTTTGGTTTTTTCTTTTTTTTTTTTTTTAAGTCTATCGTTACAACCATCAAAGTTTGCGAATATGGACTTTATATATCACTTCGGACGAATGAAACGTATGTTGAGAGAGAGAGAGAGAGAGAGAGAGAGAGAGAGAGAGAGAGAGAGTGAGAGAGAGAGAGAGAGAGAGAGAAAGAGAGAGAGAGAGAGAAGTAATAGTAATAATTAATAATAATTGATAGTTCATAATAATGATAGTAATAATGATAATGATAATTGATAATAATTGTATATACGCTTAATGTCTCGTATACTAATGCGATTATTAATCGTCGCACGAGTTGATTATCGAATGTACCTTAAAGTGTACAACGAGAATATCTTTAAATATATATATGTATATATATATATA
>OU426861.1:8523777-8526277 GCA_911387685.1 Dolichovespula media | reverse complement strand
TTTTTTCACAAAGCTTCATTCATTCGTTCATTCATTCATTCATTCATTAATTCATTCATTCATCGTCGTCGTCGTTCGGTAATTACCGAAACAATAACCGGGATTAAAGTGAAAGGAGAAATTTAAATTGATTCGCTCGAACGTTTATCCAATTCACCACCGGTGATATTCCACCAACACCACCACCAGCACACCACTTACTCGTTAAGCGCCGAGAATAATTAATCTTCGTAATCGCGTCCCGGTGATTTTCGCATTGTTAAATGCAGTGAATCCTTCTGGACGAAGTACATGAAATTTTACGTAACCTTTTTATGAACGGGCCTTAAGTACGTACGTTGTATTACGAACGATCAATTATCATGTGGTGTCTTTGAACGTATTGTCAATAGAAATAATGCTTTTAACTCCGTCACGAGCTCGTCGCTCGTCGCTCGTCGCTTTCGTGACCGACGAGTAGAAAAGATTGATTAATAATGTAAATTACTAGTAGGACTGTCTGATAAACAAGGTAACTGATCGTGTTCGAGCAATTCACGTTATATGTCATGTTGTTGATATATATATATATATATATATATATATATATATATATATATATATGTTTGTGCGCGTGTATTCGTAATTATAAACTAAAAATATATGTGCATTACGAACCGAAGAATATCGGACAATAGTAATAGTGATTAATGAATGCACACGTTAAAGAAAGTATCATTCGTTTCTATTATTGTAACTCGATTTTCAATCGATCGTTGTGTGTGTATATGTGTGTGTGTGTGTATATATATATATACATATATATATATATATATATACTCGAGATTATATATACTTATATATACTTATCTACAGTACATTGGAATAATTTTCCGATAGCAAGAAACATTTAGCCTCCTTTCAGTTCGATTTATTCAAGAGAAATGGAAATAGAGAGAGAGAGAGAGAGAGAGAGAGTGTGTGTGTGTGAGAGAGAGAGAGAGAGAGAGAGAGGAGGAGGAACGAAAGGAGGGAGAAATTCTTTGAAGCATTATGTATCCAAGAAACAATCGCCTTTTGGTGTACCACGAAAGCTTAGTTTAATTCTCGTGAATCACTTTGAGAATCGAAATGAAATCAGCGGTTCTTGGAATTAGTCAAGGGGAAAATACCGTAGGAGTATTTGCGGTCTATTCCAAATCAGATTTGATTCTTACGGTAAACGTTCGTGGAAAAAAAAGAAGAAAAAAAAGAAAAAGCTAAAACGAAAACGAGATAAGATACGACGGATATTAATCCAAACGCGTAGGTGTTTTTTCTTTTTTCTTGGAAAAAAAAACGAAACAAAACAAAAAGGGTGGGGTGGGGGGGTTAAAATCTATATCCATGGAAAGATACGTGGTTATTATTATGTAATAGGTGTTATTCGTGTAAACGTACACACACACACACACACGCACACACACACTATACACATATCTTCGTGGTTGGAAATCTATGATCCCTTGTATGCCAGGAATGGTTAGAATCTAGGAAACCGTTTGGGCAAATCAAACGATTATTTCTCGTCACCTTGGAAACGGTTCGACGTCGATCGGTAATGACGTTTAAGAAACAGGTAAAAACGAGAAAGAGAGGGGTGGAGGGAGAGAGGGAGGAAGAGAGGGAGGGAGGGGCGGAGGAAGGGGAAGAAAATTCGCTTGAAGTCGTTGACGCATGTACATGTTGAATAAATTATGTAAAATGTAGGAAGAGTGGGGAGTGAAAAACGGATTAACTTATTCATGAATGTGCGTGCAGGAGTAAAAGAGTGAACGTTAAGTAAGTTCTCGGCCCGAACTACGGAGAGAAAGAAAGAGAGAGAGAGAGAGAGAGAGAGAGAGAGCGAGAGCGAGTAGTACGAGTCAATAATTTAGACCAACAGGACGTGCATAATTAGAACGGCGTATACCGACTACAATGTACGTTGGAATAAAAAAAAAAGAAAAAAACAAAAAAAAAGAAAAGGAAAACAAAACGTCTCGCTATTTTTCCCCTCCGTGTTATACCACCCCTCTCATTTCTAAACGAGGCACATTACGAAGAAAATAAAATTAATAATGATAAATTAAAATCCATGAGATATCACATTCGCAATTGCACGGGTTTTTTCCCTTCCTTCCTTCCTTCCTTTTAATTTAGCGTTTAACCAACGAAAAAATGTTTCCATACAAAAAATTTATACACCTCGGTCTCTCCTAACGGTTAACATTTACTTTTTCTCTAAACTTAATATTATTATCATATTTCACGTTCAAACGTTATTATCGATAGTAATTTCATAATTGACGATCAAGGAACGACACGATGGATAGCCAACTAATAATCTAATGTAATGATCGATATCGTTGTCACAAATGTTTGTTGTTCTTTTTTTCTCTATTCTTCTTCCTTTTTTTCCTTCTTTTATACATTGATAATCCATCGAAAAAAATGGAAATAAATTCATGATCCAATTGGTATACTTACAATTGGCAATCTG
>OU426861.1:8513777-8521277 GCA_911387685.1 Dolichovespula media | reverse complement strand
TTTTCATTCATTTTAAACCGTGGCACATCTCGCGTACATTAAACCTCCGCTTGTGATATTCCGTCGCTTTTTTTTCTTTTTCTTTTTATTCTTTTCTTTTCGAGAGTCCTCATCGAGCGTCCTTTATTAATTGCTTTTCACTTGTACTTTCTCTCTCTCTCTCTCTCTCTCTCCTCTATCCTTCTCTCTGCCGTTTCAATTATCGTTAACGGATTCGTCTCTTGAGAATTTTACTAGACACTCAAGTTTCTTGATGGAAAGAAAAAAGAATGAAAGAAAGAGAGAGAGAGAGAGAGAGAGAGAGAGAGAGAGAGAGAGAGAGAAGGATATCTGGGTTACATGAAAAAATTATGAAAGGCAAAAGAAAGAAAAAAGAAAAATAGGATTACGAGTAACACGATAATTAAAGCCACCCGACGACATTTCGCCGGATATTAATCATTAGTTCGAAAATTAAAAGGGGTGGGGTCTTGGAGAATAACAGTTTGGTATAGCGGGGAAAAAGTGGGATGTCATTTGGGTTGGTTATATTATTCGATGGTAATTGGTCGGTACACAATGCGTCGTACGAAATTAAAAAACAAACACAAAAAGAAAAAGAAAAGAAAAGAAACGAACGAATTGCACCCAACATTTACCCTGGCATCAATAAATAATTATCTATGAGATCGTTCGCGATAACACGTGAAAATGTACTACGATAGCAATGAATATCGTGACCCGATTCGCTTATTTAATATGCAATATGGGTGGAGGGGAGGGGGAGGGGGGAGGGAGGAAAGAACATACAGATCTATCGTAACAACTTATAATGCCGTTGCAAAAAGCATCCCACGCGTTGCATGACTCTTATGACATTGTGTTATTTCGAAGAGACCCACGATTACGGCAAAAATCCAAAGTTTCAACGGAGTAACTCTTTTTATAATTTTTCTTTTCCCTTTTTTCTCCCTCCCCACCCCCCTTTTTTTCCCCCTCTTTTCTCTCAACTTTTATATCCCTCTATAACTATATTTAACTGTACACACGTATATATATATATATATATATATATATATATATAGGTGTGTATACATGTATGCGTATGGAATAACAATTTATTTTGTTCTTTTTGCGCGAGATTATCGAGCTTTCTCTACGAGGGTTTGGGGGGAGGGGAGGGTAGGATAGGGGAGGAGGTTATCATTAACCAAGATTAAATTTTCCTCTTCATTCAAATCCTAACATTTGTATTCACTGTGACATTTATTACAGACTATTGTTCTATTATTAATTACGTTATGATAATTACAGTTGTACGCGATACGTTCATTTCAGAAAAACCGAATTCAAAAACTCTTCCAAAGGAAAATGATCAATTACAATGATCGTCGTTACAATGATTATTGATTAATCATTATATTATAATAATTGCCACGTTCCACGGGGATTCTGTTATATTGAGATTTCAACGAAAATCGTCGAACCTTACAAAAACATATGTCAGTTTCGGTAACGAATTCGTAACAAGAAGAAGGAAAAAAAAGAGAGAGATAGAAATAAAAAAATATCAAGTAACCCCTGTAGGACGTGTCGTTTACGAGGAAACAAAACGGTGGCGAGGATCGTCGTCGCGAAGAGGAAAAAAAAAAAAAGAAAAGAGAAAAAACAAGACGAAAAAAAAAGAACAAAATGGATGATGGCATACATTGTTTATAAGTATCTTTTACGGACCAAATTAGCCGTAGATGCTCGGTCAGGTTAAAACCACTTATTACGTCGGAATTTTTAACGACCTCTGCCCACGTTCGAATGCTCCCACGCATTTGAACGATAACTACCCTATCGGACGTGATGGCATCGCCCACTATCGGGGGAGAGAATTCAGTTGGATTCGTGGAAAATCCGATTTCTGCGATCTAATCTCGCTAATATGTCTAATAAAATGGTCTCTCGGTCGTCTTCGATGGTCTTAACGAAAAAGGTATAAACCGGTAACGTCGAGTCGATTTGAACGTTCGTGTTATGTAATCGCCTTTTCTCTTTTCATTTTTTTTTTGTCTTCCTCCCCTCCCCCCTCCCCCTTGCTAACTAAGCAATGTCCAGTGGACGACGAAAAAAGAGAAATAAAACGTAACATAATTTCTTTCCAGGCGCAATATCGTGTAATCGAGGGGAAAATTATGAAATGTCCATGATGCGCCATAAAAAAATATGTGTTGTCCGATGTTACTCGAGACGATGGAATTTATTCGCAGAGGGGTGGAATTATCGCGAAGCTCTTAGGAATGGGGAAAATTGTCGCCGTCAGGTGTCGCCATGAGTCAAGGCGATTCGTTGGTTTGATTGAAGTGACGAACGCCAGATAGCGCCAATAGTTCCGAACGGATACAATGGAATAATTAAGGGAAGGAGAAAAAACAAGTACGAGTTTGCAGTTTTGACCGGATAGAATTTTTTGCGAGATCCCCTGGTATGTATTTGCGTCGTTAGTAGGGTACGCGTTTAATCGTAGGAACGATCGATAGAACGGGTCCTAGTATTTGAATTATTCTTATTAATGTAAATGTTTATGAATGTTGAAGGTTAATTGTAACGTTTACGTTTGGTGCGAAAGGATAATATTGTAATAACATCGATGCTGAAAGTAAGAGACATAATGATGTATCGTTGGTGCGTACGTTGCTCCGGACAACCGAAGGTGAAAAATATTTGTATTTTTTTTCCCCCCCCTTTCTTTCTTCATTTTAGACGACAGCTTATACACGATCTTTGTATTCAACGGTAATACGATCAGTCGTACGTTACTTAGCATCGAAGAAAGTTATGGCGTCGAGCAATCGTGATATTAAATTATCTTTCGAAGACGAAAAACGTAAGGAAAATCGCTTTATATTATTTTAACTTTAAATATATATTTTTATCCCGTACAGTATCTTTCCTTTCGAAAGTCTCTGTCAGTAGAATTCTATTAGCAAGGATACGTATACCGAATCGTCGTTGTCGTCGTTGTTGTCATAACAGGGTATCATAAATGATATATTACTTATCGTTATGTATTCGATTAGAGAAGTTCTTGAGCATGCCGATAGAGGAAAAGAGAAACTTGTATAAGTCGAACGTTAACACCTTGGATGGAATAACAACATGGGCGGAATATTGGACTAAAAAGAGATCTAATACCGACGTTAAAGCTTCGAAGGAAGTCGAAAAGGCGGACGAGGAATTGGCGGAAAAGGTTTCCATTTGGCAGGGAGACATTACCACTCTAGAGATAGACGCGATAGTCAATGCGGCTAACTCGCGTCTTGTGCCTGGCGGAGGAGGTAGAAAAGAATGAATTTTATAAAAAGTAATACGACACGTCGTTTGTCATACTCAAAAGAATATGAAATGTTTCTCAGTCGACGGCGCTATACACCGAAGAGCGGGATCCTTTTTGAAAATAGAATGCGCGACGTTGGGGGGATGTCCAGTCGGCGAAGCTAAAATCACAGGAGGATACATGTTGCCGGCTAAATGTGCGTAATACAGTTTATACCATAGATTCTCCGAACGTTACGGTCCTTCTTCGAGGCGCTCATGGTAAAAACGAATTTTAGATGTTATACACACCGTCGGTCCGCAAGGAGAGAAGCCTGACAAATTGAGGGAATGCTATAAAAATAGTCTTCTTCTGGCAAAAGAGAATAATTTGAGAACCATCGCATTCCCGTGCATTTCTACTGGAATTTATGATTATCCGCAAAGACCAGCAGCCGAGGTGGCCTTATCTACGGTCAAACGGTTTCTTCTCGACAATAAGAACTCCGTAAGAATTTATTTTAAAGTAAATTTATACCGTGCTTGGATAGATAGGATAAGAAAAAAAAAAGAAAGAAAAATATATTTATTAATCCCTTAATTCAAAGTAGCTCAAATGCACGGACACGACGGATACAAATCCTAAAGCTCTTACTATAATTCCAGATGGACCGAGTAATCTTTTGCCTCTTCCTAGACAGCGACAAAAAAATATACGAAGATCTGTTGCCAAAGTATTTCGGTCCGAACTGAAAATAGCGTCCTAACGTCCTTAATTTACATATAGGAAATCGTAAAAAGTAGGTAGCGTGGTCGAATAAAAAATATTATTTGTATTTAAACAACTCTTTCAATAAGCATTCGCAAGAAAATTCATAATGACGTTCAATGAATATATATATATATATATATATATATATATATTACCCTTGATATCCATCCGTCGTTAAGATTCCTCCGTTATTTTTACGTAAAAGTTCATTATCACATCCCTATTGTTGATGATAAAAGGTGTCGTCATTTCCAATCGTACGGAAAAGTGCGTGCTAGCGAATCGAGCGAGCGAATGAAAATTTCGATTCGAAAGTTCGCGCCTCTCCGTAGACGGGACCAATGGGGTGAACGGTGATTTGGCGACAGTGGCGCCAAAGTTTCTCACGTACGCCGCTAGTGGTATCCGACGAGGGCGCGCCGCCATATTGAAAAATCGAAGTGTGGTAATGTCTGTATGTGGTAATAGGTGGGGGACTGGGTCGTTAATGTCGATGATCATCTTGTGCGGAAAATCCGTCACAAATGGGTAAATATCGTACGTTTTAGGAGTGCGAAGGGGAAGGTGCCGATATTAAACACGTACTATTCGCGTAATCTCGAGGATATATAAATAAGATTGTGGAGGCCGTCTTGGATATGATCGTACACCCATCGTCGTCGTCGTCGTCGTCGTCGTCCTCGTCGTCGACGTAGTGATCGTCGTCGTCGTCGTCGTCGTCGTCGTCATCGTCATCATCACCTTCATCGTTGTCGTCCTCGTCCTCGTCCTCGTCCTCGTCCTTGCCTTCGTCATTCATGCAATCGTTCAAGTGTATATTTTAATCCTCAGTGGTGGTCGTGGGATATATCCGAAAAGCCGCGATCAAGTTAGTTAAGCAGCGCGTCTTCCAATCCCTGATCGCGTTTCTCTCTCTCTTTCTGTTTCTCTTTCTCGGTCGCTCCCTCGCACGTTCTCTCTCTCTCTCTCTCTCTCTCTCTCTCTCTCTCTCTCTCTCTTTCTGTGTTCGGTTTTGGTCGGAGGGTGCGCTCTCTCGAACGCAGAACAGTGAGCGGTGTCGCGGCGAGGAGTAGTACGAGTGTCTTTTCCTCGTACGGGTGTCGCGACATCGTCGTCTCCTTTACGGATAAAGGAGACGACGACGACGAGAAGAAGGAGGAAGAGGAATAAGGAGAGTGAGAGAAAGAGGAGAGAGAGAGAGAGAGAGGAGGAGGAGGAAGAGGACAGAGAGAAAGAGAAAGAGTGAGTGAGTTTTAGGAAGGACGAGTTCGCGTAACGCGAGTGTGTATACGTGTATAATACGTGTGGTGTTCGCGTTGCTGGCTGGTTGTGTGGATGGTAGAAGAGATTCAAACGGTAGGGAAAATACGAAGAAAGAAAGAGAGAGAGAGAGAGAGAGAGAGAAAAGAAGTTGAAGCTCTTAGCCATCAAGAAAGGCAACGGTAGTAGCAACGAAGCAACGAGCGAGAAGTTTGCTTTTGCTAGCGTGGATCGCGTTCTCGTATTGTATCTCGTTCGTTCGTTCGTTCGTTCGTTCGTTCGTTCGTTCGTTCGTTCGTTCGTTCGTTCGTTCGTTCGTTCGTTCGTTCGTTCGTTCGTTCGTCGTCGTCGTCGTCGTCGTCGTCGTCGTCGTCGTCGTCGTCGTCGTCGTGCGTGCGTGCGTGCATGCTTGTGTGCAACGGGACGAGAGAAAGAAAGAGAGAGAGAGAGAGAGGAGTATAGTCGGCTCGGCGAGGTCGCCGGCGTGCCTGGCGAGAGGAAGCAAGCAGCGTCTTGAGCAGCTCCCGCGAGGAGGAGGAGGAGGAGGAGGAGGAGAAGAAGAAGAAGAAGGAGGACTCATTGTACGAGTAAAAGAAGAAGAAAGAGTAGAAGTTAGTAATAGCGGTGAAAGAAGTTGAAGAGCAAAGTGATTGGTACGACAAAGAAGAAGAAGAAGAAGAAGAAGTAGAAGTAAAAGACGAAGACGAAGACGAGAAGGAAGAGAAACGACGACGTCAACGACGTTGCTTCTAACTTAATTTCTCTTTCTCTCTTTCTCTCTCTCTCTCTCTCTCTCTCGGTATCTGTCTCTGTGTATGTCCGTCTTTCTCTCTCTCTCTCTCTCTTTCTTTCTTTCTTTTTCTCGCTCGAACGAAGGCGGACAGAGTCCCGTAATCCTGAATGGCCGCCGCCACCGCTTTGTAGGTTACTGACGAACGCACGCGGAGCGAGAGGGAGCTCGTCGCGGCGCTAGCGACACAGAAAGAGAGACAGAGAGAGAGAGAGGGAGGGAGGGAGAGAAGAAGAAGAAGAAGAAAAGAGAGAGAGAGTAGAGAGTAGTGTGTGCTTCTCTCTTTCTCTCGAGAAGGTGGAGGAGGGAAAGAAGGAAGGAAGGCAAGCAGGCAGGCAAGCTACCTAGGAGTAAAGGAGAGAAAGAGAAAGAAAGACCGAGAGCGAGAGAGAGAAAGAACGCGGTCGGGCGCGCTCGCTCGCTCGCTCGCTCACTCGTTCTCGCGCGCGCTCTGCGCATGAGAGAGTGAGAGAGAGAGAGAGAGAGAACCAACGCGCTCGCACACTCTCGTGCGGCTACCGATGTACGGACAGCGGCAACAGCAAGGTACGCGATCACCACCACCATCACCATCACCATCACCATCACCATCACCACCTCCACCACCACCACCATCATCATCGGCCGGGTGTCCGCCGTCTCGAGACACGACACGACGAAACCAAACCGCCGGTTGTTCGTCGTCGTTTGCCCAGATCACCATCACCACCAACACCAACACCAATACCAATACCATCACCAACTCGTCGTCGTTCGTCTCCTCCGCATATCGTATCGTCCTTTACAGTGCTTTGTGTTAGTGCGTCATCCTCTCGAGCACCACCTTTATCACAGCTACCACCACTATCAACCATCAACCAACCAACCAACCACCACTACCAACTCCAACTCCAAGAAAAATATTATCGTTACCGTCATTGTCATCATTCGCGACGACGATAACGACGACGACGACGACGACGACGACGACGACGACGACGACGATAACGACGATCAGGATCACGATCACTATCGCGAGGACGACGACGACGGCAGCGGCCCGCCGTCGAGTTTAGCCTTTTAAATGCAACCGTGCTAATTCCGCCGCGCGTATGCATCTTAACGACAACTACTACTACTACTCGTACGTATCATCATTTTAGGACACGTCGTTCGGGCATATACATGCTGTTTCTTAATCTACATCCTCCTCGGGACAAATAAGTGCGACGATGACGATAGTAGCATTATTTGTGCGTACAATAACGTCGTCCGGTAGTAGTGCGGTAACGGGTTCGTCCAGTTAATAATAATAATAATAATAATAATAATAATAATAATAATAATAATAAATAAATAAATAAATAAATAAATAAATAAAGGAAGAAAGAAAAGAAAGAACTTATTAGCGAATAGT
>OU426861.1:8506417-8508577 GCA_911387685.1 Dolichovespula media | reverse complement strand
CTCTCTCTTTCTCTCTATTTCTTTTTCTCATTATTGTTATCATGTCTCGCGCTCGTTCGTGAATCGAACGGTGCCATTTTTATTGATTTACCAATCGATCGATGTTGATATTAACAAATTAATACAGTACCTAACGTAGTCGTTCACTGTGTATATACGGATTCGATTTCTCCTCTCTCTCTCTCTCTCTCTCTCTCTCTCTCTCTTTTTTTTCTTTCGTTACTTTGTTCCTTTTTTCCTTCTTCTTTTTTTTTTTTCCTCTTTATCAACGATCTCTCCTCTCCGTTTCGTTTCCCAACGTTCCATGCTCGAATTGAAACGTGTTTCACCGATAGAACGGAGCTCTACGTACGTACATATGTATATATGTATGTATGTATGTATGTATGTATGTATGTATGTATACGCACATAGATTCGTAGATACATACGTAGGATACATGGATACATATACGTACCACGTATACGTACGTATTCGTGTTTAATCGATAACTAATTTATAGACGCCGAGACTCTCTGAAAGGAAGCAGTTGGAAACGAGAAACGAGGTTGGTAGCACACCTAAATAGCACCTTGTCTGATAGTTCATCGGGCATCGTGTTATAGTGCGCGGCTCCGTTGCTTTCGTACTTTGACTTTAAACTGATATATATATATATATATATATATATATATATATATATATATATATATATACACCGGGAGACAACCGTCGATCGATAAATAGATTTTCGTGTTGTACCTTTTTTTTTCCTTTTTTTTTTTTTTTATTTCCATCCGACCCGGCTCGACTCCTCCATTTTCTTTCCTTTCCTATCCTTCTTCTGCTTCTTTCTTTCTTTCTTTCTTTCATTTTTCTTCTTCTCTTTTCTTTTTTATCGATCCTGAGAAATATGAAAACTCGACAGTTCGAGCAGTAAGGATAAATAAATGGGATTAATTACGTTGAAATGGATCGAGATCGATTAAAAAAAAAGAAAAGAAAAAGATAAAACGAACTGTTTGACGTAGTAAATTTCTAATGAAAGTGATTCCTACTTGAACGTTTTCTTTTTCTTTTCTTTTCTTTTCTTTTTTTTCTTTTTTCTATTTTTCTCTCTTCTTTTTTTCTCTCTAATCGTTGAACAATAATTATTGGACTCTAGTCAAGATATATATATATATATATATATATATATATATATATATATATATATATATATTTATATTGATTTATCAAAGGAAAGCTTGTAATCGAATCGACTTTTGAATGAGATATGCCTGCTTTGTAACGTTGCTTATCCGATCTAGCCGACGGATAAATCAGGCGCAACCGACTCGGACTCGGACTCGGACTCACTCACTCGGTTGTAAATCAACGAAAGTGTACTACGACTCCATTATTCGTGGCTAATAAAGGTTTCACCTGTTTCAAAACTTTACATCCGGCCGCCACCGAAAGTACAACTTCGGTATAAATCCCAGGGATTTTCGACGTTGGGATATACGCGATAATAATAATAATAATAATAATAATAATAATAAAAACAAGAAGGACAAAAAAAAACGTAATCTCCTATTTTTGGAAATATTACTATTCCGTCTATGATTTCATTCGCTGAGTAATCCGATCTCTCTCGTTCTCTCTTTCTCTCTCTCTCTCGATCTCTCCGCTTTATGGTTGTCGAGTATAAACTAAATCCGAACGACTCGTTTTGTTTTTTCCCTTGCGTTATTATCGGAAAATTTTTATACCAACTTATAATATAAATTGTGTTGGATGTTATAAAGAAAAAAAAAAAAAAGAAAAAAAAAGAAAAATATCGATTAAAATATATAAATAATTTTCTTCCGAGAAAACAAAGCGAGAGAGGGAGAAAAAAGAGAGAGGGGGAGGGGGAGAGAATCTAATTTATAAATTATTTTCCTTACGAAATTGATTTAAAATCGTACCGATTTTTGTAACAGTCAAATTAACTTATAAATATATCAACGTTGAACGTTCGATTTTTTAAACAATTTGACGGGGAAATTGGATTACGAATTTATTATATCTTCTCTCTCTCTCTCTCTCTCTCTCTCTCTCTCTCTCTCTCTCTCTCTCTCTTTCTCTATCTAAATCTCTCTGTGTCATTTTTATTGACGCAAGCACGATTAAAAAGGATTATTTTGTTAAACGAAA
>OU426861.1:8466417-8496417 GCA_911387685.1 Dolichovespula media | reverse complement strand
CGAGCCCCTCTCTCTATTTTCCATGATATATTTATCGTCTCCGCTATCGCCAGATGACTTTGTTTAATTAATTGTTTGTTGGGACAATGATATAACGCTATTTTTTTATAATATATTCCCCCCCCCCCTTCTCCCCGTTCAGTATCGGACGCATCTCTCTCCCCTTCGTTTTCCTCCAAGCAGCAAATAATTCGAGCATAATAACGCGAACAATGATTTTTCTTAAATATAATCTGTCATTATCGTCATCATCATTATTATTGACATTATTAATATTATTAATACTATTATTCATGTTATTATTCTTATTATTAATAACATAATTAATGGATCATGATTAATCGAATATCTATTGATTATTATTTACGAGCTCGTTTACAAAAGGAACGAGAGTAAAGGAAAAACAAGAGAAGAGTAATCAAAGTGTGTGTGTGTGTGTGTATGCGCGCACGTGCTCGTTCATGCATATAAGTAAACCGGTATAATAAAGTCAAAGATAAAGACGCGTAATTCATGGAATATTTTTAAATCACGGGTTATCTGTGCTAACAAGATTTTGGTCAAAGGCCAATATTCTGAATCGCAACAACCGTCGTTTTAATACACTTTAATAGGGAACGTTTGTGAATTTTTTTTTTTTTTTTCTTTTTTTTTTGTATTATTCTAGTTGTTATAAATTAAAGAAATAGACGAAACGTAGGATTTGCGTACTCTCGTCTCTATCTTTCTCTCTCTATCTCATCTCTCTCTCTCTCTCTCTGGGATTTTCATTTTTCACGACAAAATGCAAATTGTTACGTACGAATGTACGTAATATTGTCGATGTATAATTTTTGAAAAAATGAAAAAGAAGAAGAAGAAGAAGAAGAAAATTTTCTAAAAGCGACCAGAGTAAATCGAAAACACGTAGGATGATATATACAGGGTGTTTCATCTAAAAGGAGGACGCCTATAACATACATAACATTATATATATATATATATAAACTATTAATATTATGTATATACACTTCATAACATATCTCTTTTTATAAATCATTCAAAGTATGCCATTAAAATGTTTGTCATCGCATCATAAAAAAGAAAAAAGAAAACAAACAAGGAAAATATTTAGGCGGCCTCGTTTAGCTGAAACACCCTGTATATATCGTCCGGGTAATTTGTAGAACTCGTCTAAATCATACAATTCTTTCTCGATCTAACGATTACTATGATCTCTCTCTCTCTCTCTCTCTCTTTTTCTCTCTCTTTCTCTCTATCTATGATACGCACTCTAATACTAGCGAATTCTATTCTTAGAGACTAATGTGTTCCAAGAGTATAATCCACTTATCCTATGCGAGCGAGCGACCGACCGACCGAGGGTGGGTGTGTGAGAGGGTAAAAGAGAGAGAGAGAGAGAGAGAGAGAGAGAGAGAGAGAGAGAGAGAGAGAGAGAGAGAGAGAGAGAGAGCATACACGAGCTATGTAACTTTGTTTGTATGACAGCCCACACGTATACACGACTAGCGAGTTACGTTTAGTTGGAGTGTAATTACGGTATCAAGAGAGAAAGGATGAATAAATTCAAAAAAAAAAAAAAAAAAAAGGAAAAAAGAAGGAAAGAAAGAAAGAAAGAAAAAAGGGAAAAGGAAAAGAAAAATTAAAAGTTAACAAAGCCCTCGAGATAAAACTTTAATCGAATCGATCGTGTCCGATCGGAGACAAACGAACGATTTCGTTTATTTACGAAGTAATCGTGTTGTTGTTGTTGTTGTTGTTGTTGTTGTTGTTGACGTCGTTTGTTAAAAGTCAACGTAAGTACATTTCCCTTATTTTCATTATACCCGATATCGTTGTTCGATGCACGCATTACGTATTTCTTTATGATGTTACTTCCATAATCCTTAATCTCCATAATGTTAACGATTTTATTACTCCTTTTACGTATATATATATATATATATATATATATATATATATATATATATATATATATATATTCTTTTTTATTTCGTTTGTTCTTTTTGTTTCGTTTTCGTTAGTGTTATTTTTGTTTTGTCTTTTATTTATTTATTTTTTTCTTTCTTTTTTTTTTTACGAATGACCGACCGACTGACTCAGTCCGTCGTTTCTACGAGAGCGTCGTCGTCGTCTTTCGTCGTCGTCGCAGTCTTACTCATCTTCAAGATCCGGAATTTGGAATGAAATTAGCGAATGTTCTCGATAGAGAAATTATTCACATGAGTCAATCGTACAATTAGCTTCTTACTAACGAGAGAACTCATCCATTCACGATAGAACGAAAGTTAGGCCGAGATCCATTCGAGAAACATTTTTTTATTCCTTGCAAAGCGAAACATTTTGTTCTCTCTCTCTCTCTCTCTTTTCTTTTTTATTTATTATTATCCCAAGTACCCAAAATGTTTTCGAACCGTGTTGATGGATCCGAACGGATAAATGAGCGAAGTGATTTAGCAAAGTATATATACATATAAATTTTCAGGAGGTTGTGGTCTTCTCTATCCCCGTACGGTTCTCTCCCCACCTTCCCTTTCTATCTTCAAAACTCGTTTCGAGTCTTACCAAATGTTTAAAAATAGTTCGATATAACCTCGTCGCACCGAAGATAACGAGAATTAATCGACGACTTTAAATTCGATTTTCGACGTCGGTGACTCGATCACTTCTCTTTCTTTCTCTTTTTCTTTTTGTTTTTTTCCTGTCTTTCCTTTTTCTTTTTTTATCCGCGACAAACAACCGCACGTTCATCATGCATACGATCGCGTTATACAGAAATATGTACGTACGGTTACATGTATGAATATATATATATATATATATATATATATATATATATATATATATATTTACATATGTTTACATTATTATGTACGTTTATTTTTTCAGCGAGATAGCGCAAAGCGACAAATGTGTTTCGTTACAATTAGTAAAGATCGCGAATAAAAATTGCGCGATATCTCTAAGCCGTCGCCGTAATCATCGGTGTCAAGGTCAAACGTACAAATTTTTAGGAAAGAGTTCGATGATCTTTCCTTTTTTTATTTACTTCTTCTTCTTTTTCTTCTTCGTCTTCGTCTTTTCCTCGAATTATCTCGAAAATATTACTTACGCGTATTTATTTTATTACTTTGTTGGTAAACTCTGAATGAAATGTCGAGTCGAAGCTATTTAAACGACGTTCGAAGATAAATCGATGATCTCGATCAAACTATGATACATACATATATAAATATATATATATATATATATATATATATATCCGGGACACATGTATAAATATATTTCATCTTATTTACGTGCATCATAAAATTTCTCTTTTCGTTATGCGCCGTTACTTTCATCATTGAAAACGCATCCGTTCTCATCGCGAGAAAGTTCTCTCTACGTAGATTGCCGATATACACGTGCAAAATAAACACGTGCAATATACGTGCACACGCACATGCACACGCACACGCACACGAACGCGCACGCGAACACACGGTACGTTCATACTTTTCACTTCCGAAACCTTTCAACGACAACAAACCCACGATCGATGGATCGCCTCTTTGCCGTCGTCAACTTTTTCTCTCGCGAAATTTGTACGAAGAACAAAAATAAGAAAAAAGAAAGAAAGGGAGAAAGAAAAGTAACAAAAAACCTCGATCGTTGCTCCATTAAAAAATTTCACTACAATCATTCTCGAATCGAATGAATGATTCATTCCCCGTTCTATTTTTGTCATCGTTCATTTATCGTTCTTATCGATCATGTAGGAAAAAAAAACAAACAAGAGAAAACAAGAAAGAAGATAAAAAAAGAAGAAGAAAAAGAAAATCTAATATCCGTCGATAATCATTCTCGTTCGATGAAAAACGATCAAGAAATGCATATCGCAAGTTTGCTGAATCCTTTTTATAATATGCATCGGATCTAATAAATTAACTCGGATTAAAAAAAGACCGTTGGAAAGTAGAGGATGAGGAGGAGGAGGAGGAGGAGGAGGAGAAGAAGAAGGATGAAGAAAATAAGGTTCGAGTCAAGGTCCTCCCCCCTCCTCTCCTCTCCACTCCCGACCGTCCCATCCCGTCCCACCTCACCTCACCTTATCTAACCTCGCCTCGCCTCACCCCTCCGCTTCGTCTATCCTCGTATCATGCGCGTAGGGTCCCGAAGTCAATTAATCTAATGGATCTATCCTCATACTTGATGTACCACGTTCCTCCTACTCCTCCCTCCCTCCATCCTTCTCTCCTCCCTCCCCCTCTCCTCCCTCCCTCCCTCCCTCCGCCTCCTCTTACCGACCTCAGTCAGTTATTCGTGACTGCGTTTCTTGCGAACCACAAGAGACGTCTCTTAAACGCGTTCGTTGCACAACGAATGCATCTAGGCGCGGTTTGTCCCGTTTAATTTCTATTCAGCCAATGGCATTCGAAACCGCTACGGCTACGGCTATACGGCTATACGGCTATACGGCTACGGCTACGGCTAAAGGCAAAAGGCAAAAGGCAAATTAGCGTCCAAGCAGCAACAAAACAGACAAGCTGGCTAAAAAAAAAACAGACGAATAGTTTGACTGATTCTCTCGTTTTGTCTCTTATTGCATCCTC
Source organism: Dolichovespula media (assembly GCA_911387685.1). Taxonomy (NCBI): domain Eukaryota; kingdom Metazoa; phylum Arthropoda; class Insecta; order Hymenoptera; family Vespidae; genus Dolichovespula; species Dolichovespula media. The sequence goes on along the minus strand of OU426861.1, from coordinate 8,491,822 downwards.
CTTAAACGTGAGAGATGAGAGACGGAGTAGGATTTACGTGACCGGCTTACGCACGTTTCGCGAATAATGACAACGAACCTCTCCCCACCGCTCATAGGCAAAAGTAAAATGAGAAGGAGATAGAGAGAGAGAGAGAGAGAGAGAGAGAGAGAGAGAGAGCGGGGGGGGGTGGAGGTTCAGTAAATTTAAAATTTAGACCATCTCGATCGTTTCGTCCGTGCCTGTCATTATTTTTTTTCAAAATTTCGACGCCTTTTTCCGAACGAAGAGTTCTTCCTCTTCTTCTTCTTTCTCTTCTTTCCACCTTCCCCTCCTTCTCACAATTTTTTTGTGTCTTTTCCTTTTTAACCCTTTCGACCACTTTACTCTCGTTCTCGGGAATAATTTTATTCGAGTATAGGGGGTGGGGGAAGAAGGAAGATGTCGTACTAAGCGCCATTTCCATTCACGAATCGTCGGGTGGTAGTGGTGGTGGGGGGGGGGGGTCAAGTAATAAATCGAAAGGAGATATGATTGCGTATGTAAGCTTCGCGAAAGTCTTGTTGAGAATGTTCATCGACTGATTGATTGATCGATCGATCGATCTTTTTCGTCGTTACCTTGTCATTTGCATACAGTCATTATATATACGTAAATAGAGAGAGAGAGAGAGAGAGAGAGAGAGAGAGAGAGAGAGAGAGAGAGAGAGAGAGAGAGAGAAGGAGAGAGAAGGAGAGGAAAAACACTCATTTGTCTGTAGGTTCGTTTACCAAATTTACAATGTCGGTATTATTTATATACACTAATGAATAAAAACTCGTGTATATACATAACCATGCGTAAACATGTACATATAACCATGGATACAATATTTATATATATATATATAAGGTGTCTTCTAGCAAGATGAAAGAGAGAGAGAGAGAGAGAGAGAGAGAGAGAGACGAGAAGTAATAAAGAGTGAGAGAGTGAGAGATAGATAGATATAGATAGATAGATAGATAGGTAGAGAGGGCCAGTCAATAAACACGCGTATCCATACATACATTACGCGTGTATACATCTGTATGTATACATGTATATATATATATACACACACACACACACACGTGTATAGATATATGGAAAACGCGTATCGCCGTTAAGATTCAGTAACGAAGAGAAGCTCGCTTAGCTAAAGTCGTGCCGTTCCGTGCTGTTCCGTGCCGTTCTGTTGTATGCCGTGCCGTGTTCGTCGTATTCGCGTGTCCCTGTCGAGCTCTCTCGAGCCTCTCTCGAGCGAACGAGCGAGCGAACGAGCGAACGAGCGAGCCACGGCTTCTCGGCGAACGACGAGTTGAGTTCAGTTAGCACGAGGCCCGCGATCGAGCAACACGCGACAGAGCCCCTCGCGCTGTTCTCTCTCTGCTTTGGGCTCTTTAACACCCGCGCGCGCGCGCACGCTTAACACCAACACCATCAATACCATCAACGCCATCAACCACAAAGGATTTTCTTTCTCTTCGACCATTTCGAATCTCCTCCGGAATTTATATACAACGTATATTATACACTTATATTTTCACTTTCGTTGTTAAAACATTCGTGGTTTCTCTCTGTCTCTCTCTCTCTCTCTCTCTCTGTCTCTCTCTCTCTCTCTCTCTCTGTCTCTCTCTGTCTCTCTCTCTATCTCTTTCTTTCTTTCTCTCTCTCTCTTCCTCGCGAGTGTCGTCCTCTCAGTGTTCACTAGACTCTAGGGATATATCGATCGATTTATCGATCGATAAACTGGTACGACGAATATCTGTTTTTTTATTATATTTCTTTTTTTCTTTATGAAATATTTGTGCATTTCTCTCTCTCTCTCTCTCTCTCTCTCTCTCTCTGTCTTTCTCTCTCTATTGTTTTCTTTCTTTCTTTCTTTCTTTCTCACGAATATCGTTCTCTTAACGTTCATTAGATTCTAACGATGTATCGATCGCTACATCGACCGATCAGCTGATACATCTATTCTCGTTTATTTTCTCTTTTTTATTTTTATGAAATATTTGTGCTTTCACTCTCTCTATCTCTCTCCCTCTCCCACACACATACACACACACTCTTTCTTTCTCGCGAGTGATTTCTTTTTAGCGTTCACTAGACTCCAGCGATATATCGACCGATACATCGATCGATAAGCCGGTACACGATCGAATATCTTCATTTAATTTTCTCTTTTCTTTTCTTTTTGTTTTTTTTTTTTTCCTTTTTTCTTTCTTCTCATTCATTCTCCATTTAATTTATTTCCTTGTCCGAACGCTTTGTGACAAAATGTTTCACTAAATTACAAAATTATCGTTCTCCACATACTTTTATCTTTTTGCGTCTACGGGATGTTGATGTCATCGTTTCTCTTTCTTTTGGGATCGCGTCGATGGAGGAGGAGGAGGAGGAGGAGGAGGAGGAGGAGGAGGTGGTGGTGGTGGTGGTGGAGGAGGAGGAGGAGGAAACCGTAGTTGCGATTAGGAACAAACGTGCCTTTAATCTTTTTCTTTTTCTTTTTCTCTTCTTTTTCTCTACTTTTTGTTTTCCCTCGTTCTATTTGTCCTTTATTACGAAATTTCGTTTCGAGTTTACCAACTCGCACGAGATAATAAAAACGCTGTCCTTCTTGGAATGCTCGCGCGTGTAAAGGGGAAAGAAATTAAATTTTGGTATGTCAATGATTCTTTTTTTTTTCTTTTTCTTTTTCTTTTTCTTTTTCTTTTTCCTTTTAACGCCGCTGACAAAGAAAGAAACGACGTTCGTGGTGACAATGATGATGTCTGATCGTGTTTAAAAAAAAAAAAAATGAAAAAGGAAAAAAGATTGAAGGTAAAGAAACTCACGATATAGTTGGAATATCTTTGCTTAAATAATTTGTTGTTATTATTTAAAAAACAAAAAAAAAAAAACAAAAACAAAAAGGAGGAAATAAAACCAACGAACGGATGTGAAAGAAAATGAGAAAAAGAAGAAAAAAAAGAAGCGAAAAAATTTCAAAACGCCTTCGTCGTGTCGCAATGTCTGGCGAAGAAATGAGGCCGGGAGGGGTGGTGGACGGGTTAATTGTCCCGAGGGTTGTGGAGGGGGGGAGGTATAGAGGCACGAAAAAAACAAGAAAAAAAGAAAGAAAGAAAGGAAAAGAAGAGAAAATGTTTTCAATTTAAACAGGATCAATCATGCGCAAACTTGACGGATAAAATATTTGTCATCGAGCGCGAGAGAGAGAGAGAGAGAGAGAGAGAGAGAGAGAGAGGAGTATTATCGGATAAAACGAGTTGAAGTGTTTGTTAGGGCGGTAGGGAGGGAGGGGGGAGGTGGAGAAAAAGCAAATAAAAAATAAAAAAAATAATAAAAAAGAGAGAGAGAGAGAGAAGAAATAAAACAATCGCAATTTGACGGGTTGGTTGTGGATTTGGTTGAATTTGTTTTTAAATAAATTTTCGACGCATCGTTTGAAAATATCAATCGTTTTGAGAATAGCAGCGATACACGTCGGTCGTATTCGTGCATCAAGTTCGAAGCATTCGGGACGATTAATGGCGCCGTTATTGCGCGCGATGATGATGATCATCCTTGATTCGACTTTAGAATATTCATCGACGACTTGGCGCGTCCGGTTTCGTAGACTTCTTGGGCTCTCTCTCTCTCTCTCTCTCTCTCTCTCTCACGCGCGCGCGCGCGCGCGCACGTATTTAACGGCAAAAGATGACGCGAAAATTTAATTTGACTGACTGACTGACTGACTGACTGACCGTCTGATCGTCTGACTGACCGTCTGACTGACTGATAATTCATAGTCCGTCTCTGACTTGCAATTCGATCACAATTTTAACGATCGAAAAAAGGAGAGAGAGAGAGAGAGAGAGAGAGAGAGAGAGAGAGAGAGAGAGAGAAGAAGAAGAAAGAGAAAAGTGTCGTAAGCATTCGCAGGCGTGACACAAGCCTTTGATATTCGTTCAATATACAGGGTGATCTAGATAACACGAGTCGTCGACTTTTGGAGTTATTTTGCATTAAAAAGAATAAGAAGAGGAGGAGGACAAAAATCGTCGAGAGGAAAAAAGAGGAACAGAGAGAGATAGAGATAGAGATAGGGATAGGGATATAGAGGGAAATAATTTAACGAGGTTACAGAACGGTACAATTTTCCAACAATTTTTATCTGTCGATTTCTTTACAAAATGTTTCGTCCTGTATATCGCGATATTTTCCCACTTAAGGACGACCATTCGTCGAGTCACTCGAAATCATCCTTGGTTTTACTTTATTCTTCTTTCTTTCTTTCTTTCTTTCTTTCTTTTTTGTTTATTTTTTTTTTCTCTTTATTTATTTTTTCTTTCTTTTTTTGTTTATTTTTTTTTCTATTTATTTATTTTTTCTTTCTTTCTTTATTTTATTTTTTTTTCTTTTTCATTTCGCATTCGCACGTTTCAGTCGTGCTCGTGCAACAGGTTAAATAGCGAAGAGAGAGAGAGAGAGAGAGAGAGAGAGAGAGAGAAAGAGAGAGAGAGAGAGAATCTTGGAAAAATAGCTATTAAGATTATTAGGCGGCGTGGTGTGGCTGTTATCAAGTCGCGTAAAACAAAATTTATGACATCTCGTAGTCGAGACATCGCGGATTTTACCTCGGAGAGTGAGAGAGAGGGGGGAGGGAGGGAGGGCTAAAAATCGTGGCCTTTTTTTCACCTTACACACTTTTTCTCTCCTCTTTCTCTTCAATATCTTTTTGTCGTCTTTTTCTTTTCTTTCTTTTTACGCGGTTTATAAAAAAAAAAAAAAAAAAAAAAAAAGAAACGACGAGACTGTTATTACGCGTACACTTCTTTTCTTTTCTTTTCTTTTTTTTTTTTTTTTTTTCTTATCTTTTCTTTTAAATTTCTTTTATTTTATTTTACTTCATTTTATTTTATTTTATTTTGTTTTATTTTGTTTTTTCATTTCTCTCTTCGTACGCCCGCGCGACACGTAGAAGAAATATTCCATCGAGAATGGATGATAATAATACGCTTGTATCGTGTTGAAAAAGAAAAAAAAAAAGAAAAAAATGAAAAAGAAAAGGAAAAGAAAGGAAGGAAGGAAGAAAAAAAAACCGCGGGTAATTTGAATTCGAATGAGCGCATTGTTGTGCATTATATTATTCTAACAAAGCTGTAACGAAGAAACAGACTCCTCCCGCGTTTGCATTGAAGTCATTAAATATCATTAACAAAGAGACGCGTGTCCTCCCACTCGCGAAACGTCTCTGTGTGTGTGTGTGTGTGAGTGTGTGTGTACATTTACATATATATATGATGCACTTATAAGTATAACACATTCACAGAGAGGGTCAGAGAGTGAGAGAGAGAGAGAGGGGGGGGAGAGTAAGTGAGTGAGTGAGTGAGGGTGGGAGGGTTGGAGGGAGGGAAATACGATGAGAGAAGAGTGTAAAGTTACGAGAGCGCTTGAACGGCGCGTGACAGTCGTCGTCGTACAATCCTCGTTTATACTTGAGAGCTTCTCTAGAACGTAGTCATCTAAGGTTACGTGTTTCTATCGTAGTATCGGAGAACCACCGCTAATTCGTTTAACTTAACGACATTAGGGATAGAGATAGTTAGAGAAAGGGAGAGGGAGAGGGAGAGGGAGAGTGAGAGTGAAAGGACTCCCTTACGAATCTTTGTGGCGTTTTGCTCGTGAGTGCAATTTCTAAACGCGTACGTTATCGTTTACTTCTCTCTCTCTCTCTCTCTCTCTCTCTCTCTCTCTCTCTCTCTTTCTTTTTGGTTTATTGTATTTTATTTTATTTTATAATTTTTTTCTTTGGTCGCTACCCTTACGACGGACAGAAAACGGGATAAAAAGTATATATATATGTACATATATATATATATTATATATCAACGACAGGTGCTAAGCGTCTGATTTCATGCGTGTGTGTTCGTGCCTCTCTCTCTCTCTCTCTCTCTCTCTTACTTCTTTTTTTTTTATATACACTTATTGTCTTATAGTACATAAACATCCTGATTATTGTGAATAGTTAACGAAGTGTAACTCGGTGAGTGTAGAAGTGTGTGTACGCTATACGGAATGTCCCCTCATTTACATGATTTATACAAGTCATATATATATATATATATATATTAACATCTCGTTGTGTTATAAAGAAGACTATGACGTATATGTCAATATATTTTCAATGTCAGTAGTAAACTTTAGAACGATTGAGGTCGAAAAGAAATCTATGGAAGGGGTTCATCGCGGATCATTCCGTTTAAACTCATCGAAATAGATAATTATCGTTCGCGATATTATTAATGCTTTTCATTATTATCATCATCGTGCGACTATATTTAACGACCTCGAACAAGCGACAACCCGGAAAGCCGACGATGGAAAAATATTTATTATACGTTTAATTCGCTACGAGTATGGGACACAGAGAGAGATAGATAGATAGATAGATAGATAGAGAGAGAGAGAGAGAGAGAGAGAGAGAGAGAGAGAGAGATATCGTCTCCCTTCGCTCGACCAAACCGAATTGCAAATAATTGGTAATTACCGTTCTTGTTGGGAGCGGACGTGCTCCAGATTCTATCTCTATCTATCTATCCATCTATCTATCTATCTATCTATTTGTTTCTAACTCTATATATATATATATATATATATATATATATATATATATATATATATATATTATATATATTGGAAGCTGCACACAGTGGCACGTCCCGGTCGTCCTCGTCCTCGTGAAAGTCGATCGCACGCGCACACTGTCTATACTCGTGTGTGTCTCTTTGTGTGTGTGTGTGTGTGTGTGGTTATAATATTTCGCGGTTTACGTGGTACGACAAGAGAGTACAGACGGTCAACCAACGAACGTAAAACAACGTCGTCGTTGTCGTCTTTGTCTTTGCCTTTGTTCTATCTCATTGCACTAAGACGAAAACGCGTTAATAAATAAAACCAATCGACAGAGGAGAGTGGGGAATAGCGGGAGGGAGGGAGGGAGGGTGGGTGGGTGGGTGGGTGGCTAGGTGGGGAAAGTCGTCGACGTATTTTCTTCGAATTAACGTGGCAAGGACAGAAATGAGAAACTTTGGCCGCGATCTATCATACGATCGATCGATCGTTTTTGTTCTTGCGACTCGCGTTAGGACGAAATAAAAAGGAAAAAGAGAAAAGGAATGAAGAAAAAAAAAAAGAGAAGGAAAAGAACGGAATCGAAAACGTCGGCCCCTTTTTTGTCTGTTTGTTCGTTCTTTTTTTTTTTTTTTTTTTGGTTTTCTTTTGCTTTCTTTTTGTTCTTCCCCCCCCCCCCGTTAAACCTTTCAGGTCGAAAATCGAACGTTTCCTGTAGTATCGTCGAACGTCGAGACATTTTTCTCGAGGATATCCGCTTGTGCGAGCGAACCCCTGCTTCCCCCTCCCCCGCCATTCACCCGGGCCTCTTAAACGCGAGAAATGAAAGAGACTTCGTTCATTTTTTTTTCTCTCATTCTTTTGTTCTTTCCTTTTGTTTTTCTTCTTCTTCTTCTTCTTCTTCTTCTTCTTCTTCTTCTTCATCCTCCTCGACTTTTTCCCTTCAACTTCTTCCCACGGATTGATTCTCGCGTGGGTTTAGGAGTGCATCGTACGAGATACACGACGAAGGAGATATGCACCACCGAGCTCCGTTCAAGGAGAGCTGGCTAGGAAACTAACTAACTAGCCAGCTAGCTTGCTAGCTTGCTAGCTAGCTTGCTGACTGGTTGGCTGGTTGGCTGGCTAACTGATTGGCTGGTTGGCTGGCTAACTGGCTAACTGGCCGGCTGGTTGGCCTGGTTGGCTGGTTGGCTGGTTGGCTGGGCTAACCTGACTGACTACAGCGTTCGCTCACGCACATACCTTCCTTCCTTCCTTTATTTATTTCCATCCATCCTTTAAAAGTGCCTTTTGGATATCCGCCTACTTACTCTTTTGCGAGTTTATCGTCCCTCTCGCTTCGTTCTAGGAACGATATTTTTTTTCTCCCTCTCTCCTCCTCCTTTCTTTAGCCCATCGTCTACACTCCGAATCATCCCCATTTCGAATTCCTTTGACGAAATGTATCTCCCTCCGATCGACCGGAGGAATCACGTTTAAATATCAATTTTATCGATCGAGACGTGACTCGTCGTTCGTGTAACCGATAATAATATTAATGACGATGATGACGACGATGACGATGACGATGACGATGACGATGACGATGATTATGGTGACCGATGAATTGAAAGATGAGACGAGTTTTTGGGATCGATAATATCGAGAAAATAAATATCTAATTATCGATTGTAATCGTACGTACAAACTTACCGATTGTTTTCACGCGTAATCCGATATAAGAGAGAGAGAGAGAGAGAGAGAGAGACAATCCCTGTAATTTAATTCGTCATGTTATCGGAATTTAAATCGTGATTATTACCACTACGTTATCGATTATCACAACGCACGCATCTTTATTCGTAAGAAATTTTCATTCGATCGTTAAACCCGGTGGTCTATTTCATCTCTCGGAATAATAATATCGATGAGAGATTAACGATGAAATCGTCTTCGTTTACGTTGAGGATAAATCGATGGATCGTAGTTTTCGATTGGCGATTAGCCAATACTCGGATAGGTCGAAGTTCGTCTTGTTGGAAAACTCGTTCGATCGATCGATCGATCGATCCTTATCGATTATTATTTCTTTGTGCGCCGCGTCGCGCGTAACGATGACGTCACGCGAATCCATTCCTCTCGTCTTTACGCTTAGAAAATTCCATTGTGCGATGCGATAGGAAAATGCGAACGGGACGGCGAGTTACGATATTTGCCGAGATTTTTCCGAATATCGAGCGATGACGTAAATATATGTGTGTGTGTGTGTGTGTGTGTATTTGTGTGTGTGCGCACGCACACGCGCAAACGTACATACATATACGTACGTGTCTCTTTCCCGTTACGCGAACTCGATCGTAGTCCAAGCTCTATGCACGTACGTCGTCGTTTTATTGTCGCTTCGTTTACGTATTTGTTTACGCGTAAGCCCAAGAATTTCCGTTTCCTCGTCTTGAAATTTTTGTTATCGCGGGAGTATTTTTTTGTTGTTGTTTTTTATTATTTCGTTTTTCCTGCTTCAATATTCCTCTCGATTTCTTTTTTTTCTTCTTCTTCTTTTTTTCTTATATCTCTGAATTACTCTTTAATGACAAATCTCATGAATAGATATAAATATGCCGTGGAAATTACGATAGTGTCTCGACGTAGATAAATAAAACGAAAGGGTACAAATATTTCCCGTATGTGTGTGTGTGTGTGTGTGTGTGTTTGTGGACGGGTATACGAAAGGTTTTTGCAAATTATTTTCGATAGGATTTCATCGATCGAGTGGTAGTAATTTTTACATCGAACGTTCGACGCTAACATAAACCTTATTACGTAGGTATTACATACCTATGTATACATATATACCTACATACGTGCGTTGTGTTCGTGTTCGTGTGTGTCGTGTGTGTGTGTGTGTGTGTGTGTGTGTTCGTACGCCATAAAAAGATCTATATCGTATAGATAGATTCGATCGTAGGAAGCGTAACAAATAACCCGGTGTGTTATTTGAACACCCATAACCGCATAGATTCGCATGGATGGTGGTGGTGAAGTAGTATGACGTCATATTGGCGAGATAGTCTCAGATGGCCGAGCATAAGTTTCAAGCTAATCGCACTGCTTAAAGGAAAGCACGAACCCACGCATTCTCTTCTTTTCTTTCTATATTCTCTCCCTCCACACACACACACACACACACACACACACACACACACACACACACACACATTGTATTTGTGTAATATAATCCAGTATAGAGTATCGTATAAAGTTAATTTTCTCTTTTTCGATCACTTTGATTTTTCGTCATTCTTCACGAGCGACGACGAAGGAGTGCTAGAGATAGATAGATACAGAGAGAGAGAGAAAGAGAGAGAGAGAGAGAGAGAGAGAAAGGGGTGGGAGAGAGAGGAGGTTTATCGAGTGCGCTGACCTGCGTTACCACGTCGATGTCTATCGTAATTCTTTGACGCGTTTGGGTAGTGCGCATGCCCTGTGGCACCTAAAACAAAAACAAAAAAAAAATTGAAACGCTTATAATTTTCTAATACGTTTAAATCAATTATATGAAAGAACAAAAGTTAGACAAATAATAAATAAAATAAAATAAAATAAAATAAAATAGAATAAAATAAAACAGGAAGCAAAGGAGAAAGGGAAGAAAAGACAATGAGAGAGAGAGAGAGAGAGAGAGAGAGAATTAAAGGGTGTAATTATTATAAACATAATACGTGTTCGTATAGGATAAAAGTGGGTCAGGAAGATATGATCGATAATTTTTTGTTCAACTTTGTAGCCGATGAAGTAGGGAAAGAAGGAGAAGGAGAGCGAGAGAGAGAGAGAGAGACCCTTTTTCTCTCTTGACCGCGAGTGCAGAGCGATTAACGCGCTTCTCCGAGTAGATTCAAGGCCCTCTTCTCCCTTGTTCTCTCTTTCTCCTCTCCTCTCCTCTCCTCTCCTCTCTCGTTCTCCTTTCTCTTTCTCGAGCGACGTGTTAACAGCGAACGCGCGAGAAGGGTGACCGGTGGAAGGCCGTCCTCTCGTTCTTTAGTACCTCGCGAACCCCGACGAGAAAACGCGAAAGCTGTTCAAAAAACAAACAAAAAAAAAACAAAAAAAAGAAAGAAAAGAAAGAAAGAAAGACAACATAACAAATTATTCAAAAGGGAGATAGATAGATAGATTGGATAGATGGACGGACGGATGGATGGATGGATGGTTGGATGGATGGATGGATGGTTAGATGGTTGGATGGATGGATACGTACATAGATAGATACGAGGGATAGAAAAAGAGAGAGATAGAGATAGATATACGTGATATAACGTGCGAACGTTACAGTAAAGACGGGGGAGAAAGGACAGGACAGTTCAGAATAGTACAGAATAGTTCAGAATAATCCAGAATAGGACAGGATAGTACAGAATAGTTCAGAATAGTATAGGATAGTTCAGAATAGTACAGGATAGGACGGAATAGGGACAACATTATTATATACTACAGGGTTTCTGTTCGCTCGTCAAAGAGGTCGACCGCATCGCGGCTGCCATTTTCGCGAATTCTCTCGGACTCCTCCTATATTGATCTTCCTTTATTGAATAAAGAGTGTCACGAGAGAGAAAGAGAGAGAGAGAGAGAGAGAGAGAGAGAGACCCTTATCATCGTTTTTCTTTTTATTCACAATTTTCACTCCGTTACAGAGGAACGGGAAAACGTTTTATAATACTCATATTGATCGCGAACATCCCCAGCAAGGAAATAGTGCAACCCCCTCGCCTCGTCCCTCGCCCTTAGCCCCTAAACCACCCCTCTCATACCCCTAGACCCAACCCCAAACGTTCCACGAAAGAAGATACGTTCTCTCGACGGAAGATATTTATATACATATATATATATATATATATATATATAACAAAAGATTGTTCGTTTGGATGCATTTAAGTCGTGTCGTAACGAATGTGCGCGAACGGTAAAGAAATTCGGAGCAGCAGCAGCCATCGCCATCGCCATCGCCATCGCCATCGCCATCGTCGACGACGTTAACAACGACGAGTGCACGCGAAATCGTCCGAAGGTTCGTCGTCCGTTCGTCCTTCGATACCATCTGGAAAAGGACCCGAGGTTTTCTCTCTCTCCTTCTCTCTCACTCTCCCCTTATTTTGTCTTTCTTTTTTTTTCTTTTTTTTTCTTTTTTTTTTTGTTTTGGAACGGGTCAGAGAGAAGGATTAACCTGCAAAATCGACGAGAGAAAGAGAAGGGCCAAGGAATTTTTATCCCACCTGTCATATCGCAAGGTTTGTTACGTCGAAAACGAAATGATATGAAACAAAAGTAAAAAAAAAAAGAAAGAAAGAAAGAAAAGGAGGAACGACGAAAACGGGATTTGGAAAGAAGAGAGAGAGAGAGAGAGAGAGAGAGAGATTCGAACGCAAACTCTCGTAGGATCGATTTTCTTCGAAGACGACTTCATCTCGTTCCTTCGCGTTGTTGCTTGCGTGTGCGTGTGTATATATATATATATATATATATACCCAAGAGATAGGGGAAGAAAAATACACGCCCTCGACGAACGAGGAAGGAAGGAAGGAAGGAAGGGAGGGAGGGAGGGGACGAGGAAAAACTTCACTCGGTGTGAAAACGTCACGGCACACGCAGCGATAATATAAACTTTCTTCGCTCGTCCGACAGCAGCAGACACGCACAAAGACAGAGACAGAGACAGAGAGAGAGAGAGAGAGAGAGAGAGACACAACACGCGCGCACACACATACGCTCGAGCGATAACCGAGATTTTCGTTTAGAAGGCAAACGATTTGAAGAAAGAGGAGGAGGAAGAGGATAGAAGAAGATAGAAGAAAGAAGGGGAAAGAAAGAAAATTAAAGGAAGAACGTATAAAAACGAGAGTGGAACGGAAGGGATAGAAGGGAGAGAGGGGGACAGTTCGTCTCGAGTAATTTTTGTTGGAGAATAATAAAGGACGATTAGTTAAGGCGATAGAGAAAGAGAGAGAGAGAGAGAGAGAGAGAGAGAGGAGGGTAAAAAGTCGTCAGAATTGCACCGCACGTTGACACAGTGGCTGCGATGTACGTGATGGAGACGGGTGGCCACAAGGTGGCGCCTGCTCCAGGCACGAGGGTGAAGAAGGTCGACTACAAATCGATGAACCACCACCACCATCACTACCACCACCACGATTCGAGTGCTGGCGGCGGTGGTGGTGGAGGTGGAGGTGGTGGTGGTGGTGGTGAAAGAGGTGGTGGTGGTGGTGGTGGTGGTGGTGGTGGTGGTGGTGGTGGTGGTGGCGGCGGCACACACATTGCCGCCACCGTGAAAAATACCGTGAGACGATTGCTGCGTCGTACGAAGAGCCACAGGGACGCACCCACCACACCGACGACCATGACGACCACCATCAATCACGTTGGCAATCATCGCCAACAACAACAACAACAACAGCAGCAGCAGCAGCAGCAACAATCGCAACAACAACAACAACAACAACAACAGCATCAGCATCATCATCATCATCATCATCATCATCAACAGCAGCAGCAAGTGAATAATAACGAGAAAAGCAATATTAAGAACAAAACTAACAACGAGCATGGCGTCAGATGGTTGGAAAAGCCACCCTCGTCCGCCGTTGAAAAACAACAACAACATCAGAGATCGGAATTGAACAGCTGCACCAACAGAAGTTACATCAAACGGCGTATAAAGGTAAGGGACACTGCGGAACTTACGATTCCCCCTCCGCCCTCCACACACCCACCCATCCCACCCCCCAGGATTCGCTCTCAATCGAATCCTTTCGTCGCAAACGCATAACCAAACGCGTTATTTCTATACACCTTCTACCCGAGCTTTTATCCAACTGGATAAATTTGTTCGTTTTACCATCATCGTAATCGATTTCTCATCGACGACGAAGAAGGGTTAGTTGTCCCAGGGGTTGAATTTTTTTTCTTTTTTTCTTTTTTTTTTTGATCTTTCTCTATTATTTTTTTTTTTTTTTTACGATATCGTTTCGATCGACTCTTTATCGCGTCGAGTGCAATCTTCTTCTTCTTCTTCTTCTTCTTCCTAGGAATTATACGATCAATTTTTATATATAAAGAGAGAGAGAGAGAGAGAGAGAAAGAGAGAGATTGATTGCTCCTGGGATAAGAAGATTGAATGAAAATATAAAGGATTAGAAGGGGTAAAAGTATTTGACAAATTCTATTTATTACTTTTTCTTCTTCTTCTTCTTCTTATTCTTCTTCTTATTCTTCTCTAAATAGAGTTGAGAACTTATAGAAATTACCTGATAATTTTTATTTGCAAAGAATTGATAAAGGTCAGTACTCAACGTGGTAATACTAAATTGATCCTGGCCTTGACCTTATATATATATATATATATATATATATATATATATATATATAATAAAAAAAAAAAAAAAAAAGAAAGAAGGTAAAATGTTCTAGGGATTTACATCGTTTTATACAGTTAATATATCTTTACGTTGTAGACATTTATGAATTATTTATAAAGTTGGTCGGTTCGATTTCTTTCTTTTCTATCGTTAATTTCTTTTTCTTTCTTTCTTCCTTTTTAAATTCATCCGATATAAGACGATGAAAATTTCCCTTCAGCAGCAGCCATCTCGTAAATTTTCCGATCGTGTTAATTCTTCGAAGGAAGAAAGATACGAATCTTATGTACTTGCATATAAGGCTCCCGTATATCTTACGTAAGAACAACGAGAGAGAGAGAGAGAGAGAGAGAGAGAGATTCGAACGTTTACATTTTTTTTTTATTTTTTTTATTTTTTTTTTTTTAATAATAATTTTCATCGAATTTTACGAAGTTCGTCGTTTTCGAAAAACTTTCCTTCTGGATTTGAAGAATAATAATGTAAAAAATGAATGAATATATATATATATATTCGTTCGATATATATATATATCAACGATTGAATATATAATGACTCGGCTCAGCGAGCGAAACTTTTCCAAGAAGCCGATATTAACTTTTGTCTATTTCGACGATGAGTAGTAGAGCCGTTTCGATCGTTTTTTTTACTTTTTATGGATTTAAAAATGATTATTAAATGAAAGAAATATCTTTGATGATGATGATGATAATGATGATGATGATGATGATGATGATGATGATGGATTAAAACGAATGAGAAACTAAATCGAGCGTACGATCGTTTCGAAATGAATAAATAAATAACGGTACATAGATAAGTATATATATATAGATGGATAGATAGATAGATAGATAGATAAATAGATAGATAGATAGTTTCGTCATTAGTGTTGAATGGCGTGATCGATAAAGCAGATTCCTATGCGATTGCATAAATCACGTCGTGTTTTATGAAATAAGGTGAAGGATCGTGAAAGAGTAAACGCGTGTATCTGTTTCGTATAAGCATTTTTTAGAGGGAAAGTACAAATGAAAACAAAGATAAAAATAATCTCCTCTTGGTCTCCTTTCATCCAGGATTAATCTCTGTCCTTCTTCATTCTTATCTTGCGATGCACCTATCGAAAATATATCGACTGCACAGTTTTGATCTCGTAAAAAAAAAAAAAAAAATAAAAAAAAAATAAAAAATGGTCGAACGTGCAAGTACAAAACTCTATACTCGAATATTTCTAACTCAATCGCAAAAGATTGTGAACATGATCGGTACACGCAATTGCCTTTGGACCTTGAAAGAAGAGAGAGAGAGAGAGGAGAGAAAGAGAGAGAGAGAGAGAGAGAGAGAGAGAGAAATTCACACACCATTTCACGTATTTTTCATAACGTTCTATAACCATAGATATTATTGTTATATAACATTATAGAGCTTTCGCAACTTTGCCGCATTATATAGTAAAGGAAAAAGAAGAAGAAGAAAAAAAAAAGAGAGAGAGAAAAAAAGAAAAGGAAAAAACACGGCAAAAACTTTTTCTCCAGCAGGAGCAACAAAAGAACAATAGATTCTTTTACGAGTAATAATAGTAGTAGTGGTAGTAATAGTAATAGTAATAGTAATAATGGTAATAGTGGTAGTAATACTCGTGAAACAGTTTCTTTTGTTCGTTTTGCTTCTCCTTCTTGTTATTTGTTGAGTAACCATTCACGATGACTACTGCTTCTTAAGGATTACTTTTAGATTTTCTAAACGTAAGAGTTAGACCAAATACAATATTGCGATCGGTGTTATTCCACGCGTTCTTTCTTATTAAATCGAGATAAACTTCCTGGAGAGGATTATCTCTTGTATTTTTATAATCTAATAATTTATCGTGAAGCTGGTATGCGTGCGTGTATGTGTATATATATATATATATATACATACATACATACATATATATATATATAAAATATTATACATATAATATTATATTATATATATATATATATTTATTTATTTGATATATATACGTTGAACTTGAAAAGTGGAAAGGGCGGTCGTTAAGGATAAAAATAATAAAAAATAAAAAAAACAGGAAGATGAAGAACCCCAAAAACCTCCGTATATAATAATATCGAAATTCAAATTCAATGTCGATATTCGTCGAGTCGATCGTGTTGTGCCAATAAAGAGAAAAAAGGAAAAGAAAAAAATCGCGTGTGCCGTTTCTTTGAGCGAGAAGTATTTTTTATATATAAAAAAAAAAAAAAAAAAAGTAAATAAATAAAAATTGTCTAAACGTTTTCTAACGAACGCAAGCCTTTCTTGTTATTACCGAATAGCCGACACGTGTCGCGCCGTGCAATTGTGTCACCGACATCACTGGATTTTTCCCTTAGCATGAGAGTCCGCTTTTCTTCTTTAATCGATTCAAAAGAAAATTCTCATGTGATCGTTGTGTCTGTAAACCGCATTTATATACATGCATACATACATATATCTCTCAACCATCGACGATAAAACTAATAAAAGCGACCAATGACGACAATATGGACCTTACCTTTCTTTCTTTTTCTTTTTTTTTTCTTTTTTTTTTTTTTTTATATATATAACTCAACGAACAGGTGCGGCCATTATACGCGAGTTAGAAAATTCCTACTACGGCGAATTAATTCGCCGACTCGATTATTTCGATGACTCGTTAAAGCAAATATTCGTCGTCGAGGAAGGAAGGAAAAGGAACAATCCTCTTTCATTTTTTCTTTCTTCCTTTTATTTCTTACGTTGAGCTTTTCTATCCTGATCTTTCTTTTTTCTTTTTTTCCTTTCTTTTGTCTTGTTTCCCTTTACAAACAATAAACGCGATCTTCTCTACGTTATTCCACCAACCCCCTCCCCCCTCCTCCTCCTCCTCCCCCTCCACCCTGCGCCCACATCGTGCGAAATGACGAGCTCCACGTCTTCGATCTTGTCGCTAGATTTAGAATGTACGTCACGTGTTGCGCGATACGATGTGTTTATATATATATATATATATATATATATATATATATATATATATATATATATATATTTTATGTAATATCGCAAAGTTCACGTATTTAAAACGAAACTTTGTACAATCGATTTACGTTCAGGAAAAATTTTATTCTCCACGCGAAAATATCGTCAATCGCGTATAATTCGTTCGAAATCCCATAGTCTCTCTCTCTCTCTCTCTCTATCTATCTATCTATCTATCTATCTATCTATCTCTCTCTTTTGACGAATTTTTTTCTTCTCTAATTTTTTTTTTCCTTTTAATCAATCCCGACGAACTTCCGAGAAAGAAATATATACACATATTTTTTTTTTTTTTTTATGTAATATCGCGAAGCGCGCACGTATTTCAAACGAAACTTTGTACAATCGATTTACGTTCAGGAAAAATTTTATTCTCCACGCGAAAATATCGTCAATCGCGTATAATTCGTTCGAAATCCCATAGCCCTTCTCTCTCTCTCTCTCTCTCTCTCTCTCTTTTTTGTGACAATTTTTTTTCTCCTCAAATTTTTTTTCTCTCTCCTTTTTTTTCCTTTTTTTTTTTTTTTTAAATCAATCCCGACAAATCCTCGAGAAAGAAAATTAGAGGTGGAAATTTTCTAACGCCTCAGATCGGCTCATTGTTCTATATATGATCGTGAACTCGTTTTAATGGATACCATGGCCCCTCCCTCCCTCCCTCCCTCCCTCCCCCTCTCTCCACCCAACGTGTCGTGAATCGTAAAATATTAAAGCAAAGTAACGAGCGCGATTGTGATGATGTGAGCACCGTGATAAGTGCCGAGAAGATATGGTGTTGCTTGATGCGATGCGGTGCGGTGCGGTTCGGTGCGGTGCGGTGCGGTGCGGAATCGCTTACGACCTCGGTGCATATGATTTCATTCGCAATGGATTTAAGTGGAAAGGGAACGAACGAGGTCAACCAGATATATACACAGATATATACGCGATGGTATTTTCAAGTGTATGTAAAGGATTATTAGCCGTACTCGAATTCGAAAGTACATAACGTACATTACGTACGTACGTACGCGCGCGTATTAATTTACGTTTATCTCTGCGTTCGTTCGTTCGTTCGTTCGTTCATTGGTTCGTTCGATCGATCGATCGATCTCTATTATTACGAGTATTATCGTTTACAAAAGCCGTATCCCAAAATTAAGATAACGTTACTTCGTTTTGAAACAAATAAAAAAAAGAAAATATTTTTAATCCCCTTCTCTCTGTCTTTTTATTTTTTTGTTTTTTGTTTTGTTTCTCTCTCTCTCTCTCTCTCACTCTCTCTCTTTTCATGGCATTTCGTTTATAATCATAACGAGCCCATTTACCGATCACGTAAGAACGTAAATGAAGAGCGATATTAAAAAAAAAAAAAAAAAATTCAACGAGACGGTAATTTACTCTTGAAAGTTTCTAATGCACATATATATTTTATGATATAATAAACCGATAAACGAGAAAGTCATTATGGTCGGTGACCCGATTGAAAATAGTTTGAAAATAGTTTGAGAAAGTGTAACTCGTGTATGTATGTATTTATGTATGTATGTATGTATGTATGTATGTATGTATGTATGTATGTATGTATGTATGTATAAGAAACAAAATCAATCTAGGCTGGTTACGTCTTATGTATATATATGTATATATACGTATATATATATATATATATATATATATATATATATATATATATATATAGATATATACATTTAATATTTCGTACTTATTTTCTCACGGAGTTTACGTCGTCTCATTAAAATAACAAAATTGATAATAATATTAAAGAAAAATACTCAGTCGAATTATTTTAGAAGTTGGATCGTTTGATCGTTGGCCATTGAAGAAAAAGAAAAAAAAAAAAAGAAAAAAGTTTTCAACCGCTCTTTGCTAACTTGCAGGAAAACAAACCGTAAAGCGTCAGCTTCTAATTAAAAGCGTGTTAAATTAACTCGTCAAATGATCGTTCAGCAACGGGAAATACCTTCCTTCTCTCTCTCTCTCTCTCTCTCTCTCTCTCTCTCTCTCTCTCTCTCTCTCTCTTTCTTTTTCTTTTTCCCTGTATTCTTTGTCTCTGTGCGCGTGCATATTCAGTTGTGTGTGTGTACGTGTGTTCGCGTGTATGTGTGTTTGTGTGTATACGTGTGTGTGTGAATGTGTGTCGACCCGTTATTTTCTAACGTTCCCCTAAAAGGGTTGAGGAGAAAAGTTTAAAGTTATTTGGGTTGAGATAACGAGGGAAGGTGTGTACCTTTTATGTATGTATGTATGTGTGTTTGCAAAGGAAATTACACACACACACACACACACACACACCTGTGTAATGTATATGTATATATATATATATATATATATAACACGTATACGTATGTACAATACGTGTGTATGTGTGTGTGTGTGTGCGCGCGCGCGCATATACGTCTCGATAAGTGAAAAACAAAAATAGGCGTGGCATTTGAGGAGAAATTTTCTCGTGAGAGTCTTTCGAAAGAACGAAGAGAGAAAAAAATCTAAAGGACCAAAAAAAGAAAAAAAGAAAGAGTAAAGGAAAATTTTCTTTCTCTCTCTTTTTTTCATTTTTTTTTTTTTTTTTTCATTATTATTTTCGTTCGACGATCATATTCTTGTTGACTGTCGATAATGTGTTGTACCCCCGCAATTAATTACGTGGGATAGTGAAAACAAATGTTTATCTGGAGAGAAAGAGGGGAAGAGAGAGAGAGAGAGAGAGATAGAGAGAGAAAGAGTTTTATGAAACTGCCTTAGGGACACGTATTATCCACTTATCGCAGATTATTAAAGTTATTTTTAATCATTCGCGGAATCGCTCGACGGCGATTACCCCTAACATTCAAGCAAACACAGATTTATGTTTATAAAGGATATATAAACAAACGGCCGACGTATTAATCGTCGAAGGGGTATGATCGATGGAGGGAAAGGCGACTTTAGAAAATTTGTCTTTTGTACGAGAGAGAGAGAGAGAGAGAGAGAGAGAGAGAGAAAATAAAAAAGATATTATATATATATATATAGATAGATATATACATATATATTTACACCAATTAACAAAACAAAATACAAATCGTTCGTGAAAACGTTTAGAGCCAAAGAGTTTCTATTTTTTTTTCTTTTCTTTTCTTTTCTTTTCTTTTCTTTTCTCTTCTCTTTCAAATTTTTCCGCGTGGAATCTCGGTTAAATTCGTTCATTTTTCTTTTCTCCCTTCTCTCTCTCTCTCTCTCTCTCTCTTTTTTGCATACATTCATTCATTCATTCTTTCTTTCTTTCTTTTTTTCTTTTTTTTTTTTTGCAAGATCGCGTGCTCGTTATATATTCTCGCTTCCGTACTGGCGCAAACAAGATCGATTTCCGACCTTTTAGGGCTACATTGTCGAGTCTCATTTTTATCCGTTGATGAATATCAAAGCTTCCACGCCATTTGTGTCGAGGAAAATCTATTCCTTCATCATCCTGGCCTATTGTGTTCTCTCTCTCTCTCTCTCTGTCTCTCTGTTTCTCTCCTTTTTTGGTGTCATACATTTTTTTCGTCGCGCATCTTTCGTCATACCTTTTTTCGTCATACATTTTTAAAGAATCCCTAGAAAATTATCAAAGATAAACGAAAAACTACAGTAACGAAAAGAACAAGGGAGGGGTGGGGGGGGAAAGAAATGATTAGCGAACAATTCGTCTATCCTAATCGATTATAATAATCAATCGTTCACGAAAACGAAGAACCATTGGGTCTCGAGGGTATAAAATCAGGATTAAAAAGCTCGATCCTCGAATAACTGAGAGGACAATAGTAATATTTTATGTATACACCTACGGGGCAAAGATTTATCGAGGAAAAAAGAAAAGAGAGAAATGATTAAAAAAAAAAAAAAAAAAAAAAAAAGAAAAAAGAAAAAAACGAAAGATGAAATTATCGTTTAATTAAATTAATCGTCTAAGGAGAAGGAAGGGAATGACTGTATTCCGCGAATATCTCTTCCTCGGTATTGGCTCGTAACAACAACGTTCAAATATACTTTAAACGATCCACTTCCGTGATATAACCGTCAAAGAGGGTGGCGGGGCGGAGGGGAGGGACGGAGGGGTCCCCCGTCACTGTGACGAGAGTGAACATGACGGAGAACGCAACGCAAACTCTCGTTTGGATGTACGAGAAACATTGGTTGAGAATTTCATCGAGGTCGTTTTCATTTAAATATTTTTTAACTCTCCTCTCGCCAAATCGGTTTTTTTTCTTTTTTTTTTTTTTTTTTTTTTTTTTTTATACTATTATTACTCCTTTTTTTCTTTTTTGCACGACGACGAATATTGCACAATTTTTATTTCCCCCCCCCCCTTCCCCGTCGCCTCGTAAAAAATTTATTAAACCAACGTCGTCGAAGCAAATACGTTTTGTTGGGGAGGGTGGTGATGGTGGTGGTGGTGGTGGTAGAGAATCGGAGAGGGGAAGATATAAAATTAACGTAAAATTGAGAGCTGGATTTATTATTTTTTTTTTTTTGCTGCTTCTTCTTCTTCTTCTTCGACGGTAAAACTCGACGTCGTTGAATAATATTATTTCTTTTTTTTTTTTTTTTCTTTTTTTTTCCTCCTTTGTCCTCTCCAAAGCTTTATTATACTACACGGATATCAGGATGTACTATAACGCGTTCCGCATATTAATGCATCCGTGAAACTATTTTACCTCGTCTCCCTTCTATCTACTCCTACGCCAATGTGTCAACGTAACGGAAAGAAAAAAAAAATATATATATATATATATATATATATATATGTGGTCGAAGCGGCCATTTATTAAAAAAAAAGAAGAAAAAAACCTACCAAGATTTATAATCCATAATGAAATTACTTGCCGTACCAGTTTCGAGAATGATCGAACGATAATAGTGAGATTCGCAAAAATTTCTAATACTTCGCCATGAATATATATATATATATATATATATATATATATATAGACACGTACACACACACACGTACACACACACACACACACACATATCTCATAATTTAAATACTTTCTCGATCGTGGCTTCTCGATAAGCCTGCCGGAAATACTAGAGCAATGGCGTAACCGCTGGAACCTATTTATTTTATTTCCTTTATTTATTTATTTATTTATTTTCTGTTCTTCCTTTTTTTACGCAAGAAAACCTTCGAACGTTTCAAGCGAATAATTATCAACCCGTATTCCGTTATATTTCCCAACGCGTTGTCATTATTATTGCAATAGATTTTTTTTTACAAATATTTATACCGTTCAATCGGTTCGTCATTCCCAAGTTCCAAATATATTCATCGTTCGAAGATAGGCGATGGCTACGCCATTGGAGCAGATACGAAATTCGTGCATAACGCACAACATGATTGGGGGGGGGGGGAGTAGTAGTAGTAGTAGTGTAGTAGTAGCGTAGTAGTAGTAGTATTAGTCGCGTTGCGGAATAAACATGTTCGTTTAAAAAGGGAGAAAATTTTATTATTCTTTATCGATTTTCTTTCTACGAATGATATGACGGAGAGGAGAGGAGTGGAGTGGAGTGGAGTGGACAGGAGAGGAGTGGAGAGGAGAGGAGAGGAGAGGAGAAGGGAAGGTTCTCTCACGCGCACATATGTGTAGTACGTTCGTAAACGAATAACCACAAGTGTACGTGAACGTGAACGTGTACGTGAACGTGTACGTGAATGCGTTCGTGGATTCGTGCGTGCGCGCGAGCGCGTATCTTCTGTAAAATACTGTTCATTCGGTTTGCAAAGGCAGAACAATATTATGTACGTGTAAAAGAGTTCGCGCGTTGAAACGACTGCTGCTGCTGCTGCTGCTGCTTTCTAGGCAAAACCGGCTTCAACCGGTAAAGCCGATACTACTACAGCGCCCGTCTCTTCTCTCGATATATATATATATATATATATATATATATATGTATGTATGTATATGCATATCGGATCCTCGCAGTCACACCACACCGTTCAGGGCTATTTTCTTCTACCGTACAGTTACGTTCGTCTCTTTGTATATCGGTAATCGTACGGATTACAAAATCAAATTCCGATATTTAACGAGCGAGCTTATCGTTTCTCTTTTCTTTCCTTTCATTTTATTTTTTTTTATTTTTCTTGTATTTTATTTCATTTTTTTTTTTTTTTTGTTACTTTCAATCTACCATACCGATAAACGGTAATCAAGCAAGTAACCCTTGCGAACCTTTTCTATTTGTCCTGCTTTTTGGGTTTTATATATATATATATATATATATATATATATATATATATATATATATTTCGATAACTCGAATTTGTTATATATCTAGATACCTCGATAAATCTATCATTACACTTTTTTTCTGGACATATTGTATTAACTGATATCTTTTTTCTTTCTTTTTTTCTTTTTGCTTCCTTCGGGATTACGTTAAACTACGAGAGCCCAGTTCGTAAAGATTATACGCGATTAAACTATTGGCGAGGAAGTATAATTTGATTTTTAAGATTGCCAACAGAACTTTTAGCCCATATAGAAACTTTTGCTACCCCCCCCCTCTCTCTCTCTCTCTTTCTCTCTCTCTCTCTCCCAACCTCCCCCTTTTTCCCCTGTAGTAATTAAAATATCGACACTCGACTCGTTTTCAAGATTAAACCTTTTTCACTCGTGTTCTCCTCTTTTTTCTTCTTCCTCTTCTTCCTCTTCGTCTTCTTCGTTTTTCTTTCTTTTTTCTTTCGTTCTTTTTTTTCCCCCCTCCCCCCCTTCACCCCTCTTCGTAACGCTTCGATGGGATTTATTTTCGTCGTTAAATCACCGTAGATTTCGAGGCACGATATAAACCTCGTTCCACGATATTTCATTCCTCGACGAACGTTTCCGGTATCCATTAAAAGGAAACCCCTTCCCCTCCCCTCCCACAACCCCTGCCCCACCCCATTCCACAATCCCTCCCAACCGTCTCACTTTCGCTCTCGTAAAATCCATTTACCAGTCGATGTATCCAAAGGTAGGTTTTATCGCGATAATTTTCTACAGGAAAAAAAAAAATCGGAGATCATTCTTCGGGGAAGGAAAAGAAAAGAACCAAAAAAAAATGAAGAGAAAAACAACAAAGAGAGAGAGAGAGAGAGAATAAAGAGAAACGAATGCTAGCCCGTGTAACAACGAGTATATATATATATATATATATCGTCTCGCGTTAAACCACGAGTAACGATCGATTTATCCAAATCCGATCGTATATTTTCGAAATCGTATTTCGCGTGATCTTTTATGCGTGTGTGTATCCGTGCGCGAGGTGGTGTTTTTGTATCGTTCATTTTTTTTTTTTTTTTTCGGTCGATCGTAAAATATTTTTAATCGACAAATCGAAGGGGTGGTGATATCGAGCATATTCGGAGTATATATATATATATATTTGTCTTTATAATATATGTTTTCGTTTTTATATAATATATATATATATATATATATATATATATATATATATATATATATATATATATATATATATATATATATACATCTTTTTTTGTCTTGAAAAATGAAAAAAAAAAAAGATAAAAAAAGGGGGTTGGCGCGGGGAAAAAATTGAGATTCCTTATTCGTTGTAAACTCGTCGGAGCGAATGGAAAAAAAAAAAAAAAATAAAAAATAACAAAAAAAAAAATAAGATAAAGAAATAAGGTTTCGACGATCCCAAACAAGGGAAATGAGAAATCTTTCTCCGATCTTCTCATTTTCTTATTAACCCTCTATCACGGCGGGTTCTTAAGCGGGGTGGAGAGGGGCGAGGGGTGAGGGTGATAGGGAGAATCAACTTTGTTCGCCTCTCTCTCTCTCTCTCTCTCTCTCTCTCTATCTATCTATCTATCTATCTATCTATCTCTCTCGTCCGAGGAAACCGGTTTCTCGTAAATATACTCGAACGTGCAATTAATTATTGCGCCGGTCGAATGGAATCTAAGTTTGTAGTAGTAGCCGTACCAGAAAGAGAGAGAGAGAGAGAGAGAGAGAGAGAGAGAGAGAGAGAGAGAGAGAGAGAGAGAGAGAGAGAGAGAGAGAGAGAGAGAGAGTAGTGGTAATTGTAGTCGTGTGTTGGTAGTAATAGTGATAGCAATAGTAGTAGTAGTAGTAGTTGTAGTAGTAGTAGTATTACATAGTAATCGGTGGAGAGGTAAGAGGAGGTATCTTTGAGATTGTGAGAAGTTCCGGTGGTTCACTCTCAACGTTTATTCTCGATCGTGATTTCTTTAATATATCGACCTCTCTCCATCTTGTAAAAGTCAAGGAATCTCGATTTCGTAATAAAATAATCGATCGACGTTTCCTCCTTTTTCTTCTTCTTCTTCTTCTTCGTCTTCGTTTTCTTCCTTGTATTTATTCGATTTAAAA
>OU426861.1:8438917-8443917 GCA_911387685.1 Dolichovespula media | reverse complement strand
TCTTTCCAAAACTTGTTTGCCAGTAAGTTTGCTATATTAAAATTTGCTATCGAAACACGCTGTGACGTAAATCTATCGCGAAACGAAAAATAATTCTAATCCTTTTCTTATTTCTTTCCGATAATATACTAAGACTTAGAAAAATCTTGTAAGAGCTTATCAATTTTTCTCGAATATGTCTTCCTCCGGTAATTATTAAGCAAAACGAGATAAAATAAAATAAGGAAAAAAGAAAAAAGAAGAAAGAACAAAGCGCGCTCATACATGACACAATCTCGTCCAACAATCTCGTTTTGTTGAAAATAAAATGGGGCTTTGAATATTATTATTCATTTACATGTGTAACCGCCATCGAAGCCACGTTTTGTATGCGTCGTTGCTTTCTTGCTTATTTAATTTGTATGTGTTACGAGAAGAAAAAAAACAAAAAATATATCTATATATATATATATATATATATGTATATATATATATGTATGTATGACAAACAAAAGAAAAAAGGTAAAAGGAAATTGTGTCTGGGTTTCACGTTTTTATAGTCCTCGTTAAGTGACGAATCGTCGAGCTTATCGAAGAAACGCGGTGTTGTGCACCTTTATGCCTCGTCGTTCATCGTGTTCGCACATCCATCGACAACAGCTATTTAAAAATAAAAAAAAAAAAAAAAAGCAATGCTTAAAAAAACGACAAAAACAGCAACAACAATAACAACGACAACAACAACAACAACGACGACGATATGAAGACAATTGAAAAATTTAACGAAGACAATGCGTCTTCTTTTTCTTCTTCTTATTTCTAACAGAAAGGCGAGCAAACCCGCCCACCCCCTCCCCCCTTCCCCCGCATCGAACGAACCACTGGTTTCCATCGGCGAGGGAACGTGGGACTTTTAAAAATCGATGTTGAAACGTTATCGATCGATCGATCGTTTACATGAGGGACAACTTTTGCCAACGAGGAAGCCCGAGAGGAGGGAAGAAGATCGCATATTGAGGAAAAGAGAGAAAGAGAGAGAGAGGAAGGTGGAGAAAGGAAGGAAGAAGAGGATTTATAGAGTGAGAGAGACGACGACGACAACGACGACGTCGACGACGACGACGACGACACGCGTCGTCGTAATAGAAGATCGTTATAAATTTGTGTCTCCACTCGAGAACTAGAAAACAAACTCGATTCCTCGATAATGGAGGATCGAGAGAGTCCATTTGCTAGGACTCAACCTGGTAGAAGTTCGATAAGACCACCGAGTATTTTACGAAAGGCCGCCATGCTAACGGTTGGTAGTGTCGGTGGTGGTGGTGGTGGTGGTGGTGGTGGTGGTGGTGTCAGTGGTGGTGGTAGTGTCGGTGGTGTTGGTGGTGGTGGTGTCGGTGTCGGTGTCGGTGGTCACGAAACTGGACGACAGGAAGTAACGAGTCCAAAAACAACGAACAAGAGACTACCGACGGCGCACACTGCTATGGACAATTTGAAACAATGGGAATTGGTCGAGGATGGTAACAAGGGTCTTCAAGTTGTCGAGAAAAGAAATTGTTCGAAGTTGGTGGTTGTACCACCGCAACAACCACCACCACCACCCACCTCCTCGTCGTTGTCGTCGTCGTCGTCGTGCGGCGGTCCTACTTATGGAAATAGGACACCGCCGGTATTCGCTAGGAGAACGACGATACCCGTTGAAAATGCGATGATAGACGCGAATCTCGAGGAGAAATTAAAGGCATTTAAGAACTCGAAGATAATACAACCGATTCACGAGCCAACGTTGATAACATTGTCGAACGAACAGAAAGTCCCTGCGCCGATCGATTCGTCGAAACAACCGATCAGTCTAGACTTGATACTGAAGCAACGTCAGGAGCAACGACAACAACAACAACAACAACAACAACAACAACAACAACAACAGCATCAACAGGAACAACAACAACAGCAAAAACAAAAGAAAAATACTAACGAGGAGAGTACCGACATGCTTCAACGATTGGAACAGCAGGTCAAGGCGATCGAGATGGGTACGATCGCGGCTGCGAAAAACCGCCAATTGAAAAACAGCGAGGAATTTGGGCACGAGGTTGAATTGCGTTACAGGGAACACGAGGATCTATTGAAGAATGTAACCGACGACGAGGCCGAGGGGTAAATTTTATCAATTTATAATACGTACACATACATGTCCTCGCGTTCGCGCGTGTGTATATATGTGAGTGGGTGGTGGGTTGATGATCATCGGTCTTGATATGGGCGGTCATACGATTTTAATTGAATTTTATTTCGTTTCTTTCTTCTTCGCAATTTTCTTTCCCTTTTCTTTTCTTTCTTTCTTTCTTTCTTTTTTTTTATTTTTTTTTTTTGTCGTTCACATCCGTTCGACGGAAACGATCGTTCCCGTGCAAAATTAAAATCTACGAGCACGAATAATAATCCGCGGCGTCGAAGAGAAGAGAGGAAAATCAATGTATTTTTTTTTCTTTTTTTTTTTTCCCCCCCTTCTTTTATTCGCTATCGTCCAACCGATTGCGTTACGCTCGCCCGTGATATATCCGAGCAACAATCAACGCTCCATTACACCCACACGCCGCTCCGATTATATACACCACCATCCTCCCCGTCCCTCCCCCCTCCTGCCTCCCTCCCTCCCCCACCCCGTCCGCCCGCCCGCCCGCCCTTTCCTCGCTCGAATTCACATTTAGTTTACCCAATTTGATCGGTCGATTCTTTCGATTTCCGCCGTTCCGTCCTCGTTTGCTTATTAGGCACTACGATGACGAGGAGGAGGAGGAGGAGAAAAGGGCGAGGGAAGGGAGGGTTGGAAAGAGGGAGGGAGGGAGGGAGGGGCGGAATACGTTTGGCTCGACGATAAAACACACGACGGTTGGCTTTATATTTCATTTGGATTTTCTCTCTCTTTTTTCCCCTTCCTCCTTTTCGAATCTTTCAACGAGCGCGCTTGTCCGTCGATCGCGTGTCCATTCGTTATTTTTATTTTTAATTTTTATTTTTTTTTATTTTTTTATTATTTTTTTTTTTTTTTTTTTTCTTGGACATACATATATACACACGCACGCGAGTGTAGAAAAAGAAATTTATGGCGTACATATATATATATATATATATATATTTATTTATTTATATATATTTATATATTACGTACACCTTGAGAGAAATATCTCTCTCTCTCTCTCTCTCTCTCTCTCTCTCTCTCTCGAGATGGACCGAACAAAAGAAAGAAAGAAAGAAAAAAAAAGAAATTTACGAAAAGAGCAAAAAATGCTTAAAAAAAAAAAAAAAAAAAAAAGGAAATAACAAATAGAAAAAAGAAAAGAAATAGGAAAGCAATCGACCAAAAAAAGTAAGAAAACGAAACACACCTGAATAATAATAATAAAAGGGCCTCGCCGTTGCACCGCGGAGACGCGACGAGAAACTCAACCGGAAATGCGAGCATCGCACCGAAGAAGCCATCCTCGGTGAAGCTCTCGAGGACCGCCTCCGATACCAGACGTGGACAGGAACCGGAAATTCCCTTGAGAGCACAGGCTACGAGGGTGCAACAACCGGTTCGCACCCTCGTAAGACCTATCATCACGAAGAAAGATCATCAACGTCAGCTACAGCAACAACAGCAACAGCTACAACAACAACAACTGCTACAACAACAACACCAACAACAACAACAACAGAACAATATTGTGAGCAGTACTTTCAGGCCACTCTCTGACGTCATGCAGAAAGGTGTTCGTAACGAGAAGGAGGTATCGATAAATCTTTCTCTCTCTCTCTATTTCTTTATATTTATTTATATATTATTTTCTTTTCCTTCCCTTAACCTTTTTAAAACAATCTCCCTCGTCTCCTCACACTCCCTCGGTCCACGATAATTATAATGGTATATTAATTAATTTTATCTCGTAGCATCGAATCGAATTTTTTTTTTTTTTTTTTTTTTTTTATATTTATCGTTCTTAACAAATCCGCCAGCTGTGTGCTTCTCTTTCCCGTTATTTTCGACGTTTAATATTCGACGATAACAAAAAAGCAAAAAAAAAAAAAAAAAGGAAATAAGAAATAAAAATAAATCACTTGGAAAATTGTTCGCGTTTGATAATTGGTCGGACGGTTATATTATAGCATTGAGAAGTATCGTGAGAGTGTGTGTGCGTAATTCATGATCGTCTAACGTTCGATCGGAATGGCAAAAATGTATATATATATAAGCGTATATATGTATATATACGTGGGAATACTTATTTCTCCTTGGTTGGAGAAACAGGAAAAGTCTTGAACTATCGGCAAATCTATGATTCGTCGAAATTTATCGATCGTGGTATATCCTTTTATTGCGTTACTATTATCGCAGTGACTTAACGAACATTTCTAAAAAATATCGCGTAATCTTTATATATATATATGTATATGTATATGTATATATATATATATATATATATATATATATATATATATATATCTTTCTCTCTGACACAACTCTTTTTATCTGATACCTCGACGATACCCTCGAGTTATTTTAATGTTAATTTGATCGAAGGTGTTTTCATTTTTTCTTTCTTTTTTTTATTCTTCTTCTTTCTTTTTCTTTTTTTTCTTTTTTCTATTTCGAATCTCTATAATTGAGATTTAATAATAACAACAAAGTGGATATAAATAAAAAAGAAAGAAAAAAGGAAAGACATGTGTGCATATATATACATACATACATACATACATACATATATATATATATATATATATATATATATATATATATATATATATATATATATAAAATAATCTCTATCGTAGGATTGAATAGGAAATTGAAAATGACAAACAATATATAGACGGTGACGTAGGGGTAGGGGACGGTGGGGTTGAGGGGTGATGATGGGGATGAGGATATATTACAACTATATTTATGCGAAGTCGTTCGCACCGAACGCGTTGCAACGACGTTAATGCACTTCTATGCACTTCTCTGCCAACCGAGAGAGTTGATGACTCTC
>OU426861.1:8428917-8433917 GCA_911387685.1 Dolichovespula media | reverse complement strand
CGGTGGACGTATGTCGTCCAGGAGCCGTACCTCCGAGGAACCGCACATTGGCAAATACAAGTTACTCAAAACCATTGGTAAGGGTAACTTCGCCAAGGTCAAGCTTGCTAAGCATGTACCTACGGGGAAGGAGGTGGCCATCAAGATTATCGACAAAACGCAACTTAATCCGGGTAGTCTTCAAAAGGTTAATATAAATATACATTTATATATATATATATATATATATATATATAATATTTGAGTCGAATCTCTCTCTATATATATATATATACACAGGGTATTTCAACTAAAGGATGCTCTATCTATAACATACATAACACTATACAATTATATATATATATATATATATAGATATATAAACTATTCATAACATACATCTTTTTAAACCGTTCAAAGTATGCCATAAAAGTTTGGTCGCGTCATAAAAAAAAAAAAAAAAAATACAAAGAAAACATTTAACTCCTTTAGCTGAAACACCCTGTATACATACATACATACATACATACATACATACATACGTACATACATACACACATACATTCTTCCCGTGTTAATTATATTTCCTTGGAAATTTAATAAAAAAAAAAAAAAAAAAAAAAAAAAGTCTAAAGATTGCGTGAGCAATTGGAATGTTCTAATCGTAATAATTAACGATCCTTTATTGAAAATAACAGCTCTTTCGAGAAGTAAGGATAATGAAGATGCTCGACCATCCGAACATAGTGAAACTTTTCCAAGTTATCGAGACTGAAAAGACACTGTACCTGGTAATGGAGTACGCAAGCGGCGGCGAGGTATTCGATTATCTCGTTTTACATGGCCGAATGAAGGAGAAGGAGGCACGCGCCAAATTCAGGCAAATCGTATCTGCCGTGCAATACTGCCATCAGAAAAAGATCATCCACAGAGATTTGAAGGCCGAGAATTTGCTACTGGACAGCGAGATGAACATAAAGATCGCCGACTTTGGTTTTAGTAATGAATTCACGCCTGGAAACAAATTGGACACCTTCTGTGGCTCGCCACCTTATGCGGCGCCTGAACTTTTCCAAGGTTCGAATTTACCACTTTTAAGATATTGCATTCTGCTACCTACTTTTGCCTCTACAAAATGGCCAACGTATCTTATAATTGTTCGTTTCCTTTTCTTTTCCCTTTTTTTTTTTTTTTTTATTTTTTTTTTTCGTTGCGACTTAACAGGTAAAAAGTACGACGGACCTGAAGTGGACGTATGGTCGTTGGGAGTTATACTGTATACGTTAGTATCTGGCTCACTGCCATTCGATGGGTCAACACTGAGGGAGTTGAGGGAAAGGGTGCTAAGGGGAAAGTACCGGATCCCATTTTACATGTCAACCGACTGTGAAAATCTCTTGAAAAAATTCTTGGTGCTTAACCCTACGAAGCGGGCCTCATTAGAGGTACGTGGAGATAAGGTTCGAGTAGTATTAAACTCGTGAGTTATGTTAAAAAAAAAAAAAAAAAAAAAAAAAAAAAAAAAAAAAAATTTTTCACCAGTGTATGTATGAGATAACTTTTAAAGCGTTGATTCTTTTCTTTCTGTTTTTTTTTTTTTTTTTTTTTTTTCTTTCTTTCTTTCTTTCCCTTCTCTTTACGTTCTCCCACAGAATATAATGAAGGATAAATGGATGAATATGGGATATGAGGATGATGAATTGAAACCGTACTTAGAACCCGAACCTGATTATAAAGACCACAAGAGGATAGGTGAGTCTGCCAGTATGTACATAACACTTACTACTTACCGTTTTTATGTTTAGCATACCATATCTAAAATGTGGGCACTCTTGACTTCTGTAAAAGCATTTTCTACGAAACAAACAAACAAAAAGCAAAAAAGACTGTCACTTATCTTGTGAGATATGCCTTTATACCACTACTAATCGCATCGCCATGTTCTAAAAAAATAAGATTGACCACAACGGAAGACGTATCAGGAAAATATGTTCTTATATATATATACACATACATATATATTATCTTATTAACTTACGGATATATATCAGATAAATCTTATTTAATTTTATTATTTAACTAGAACGCGTTGATGCATCATTTGGGGATGGATAAAAAGTTCGCCCGATCGCATGCAGTAGTTTTAATATTAAAAAAAAAAAACGCGAGATTTCGTTTAAATTCTTTTTTTTTTTTATTTTTTAAATCGACAGAGCGCGACTCGTCGAACGAATTATCGCACGGCCTTACGTTCGATCATTCCTTTGCGCTTATTTCGATCGTATGTAATTATTTTCTCTCTCTCTCTCTCTCTCTCTCTCTCTCTTTCTCTTTTTCGACTGATATATCTCTGCATGAAATAATTTCCAATTCGTCCTTGCGTGTTGCGTAGTTAAACAGTTATGCGTTAATTTAGTATCCACAATGTGTAACATTAGCGAACCATTGTCCAACTTAACCTCGTAAAAATACGTAGCATCTAAACGATGTGTATCTAATCTATGTTTCGGTCAATCAAATCGAATTAGTTTAGTCACCCCCCTTCGTTATTCGTTTCTTTATAATATACGTGTTACGTGTAGATTAATATGACTTACCTTTTAATTCCTCAAACGCGTAGATGTATCGTTGTTGTCGTTGTCGTTGTCGTTATTGTTTGTCGTTGTTGTTTTATCGTATATATATATATACATGTTATCCGTAGAATATAAAAAATTTTTTTTCTTTTTTTTTTCTTTCTTCTCCCCCTAAATCGATGTGACTATGCCGATCCAACGTATTTGTTTCAGAGGCCTTAGCCAGTATGGGATATACGAGGAACGAAATCGAAGAATCATTAGGTCAAGCTAAATACGACGATTTATTCGCGACGTACTTGCTGTTAGGCAGAAAAACAACAGATGTAAGTTGGAGATAAAGAGAGAGAGAGAGAGAGAGAGAAAAAAGAAAAAAGAAAGAGGGTGGTGAAACGAGATGACGATTTGGGGATACCCGATGGTTACGACACGTGTATCCCGTTTTCGTTCGTCAATATTTGTCGATAATTTGATCGATCGATCAATTGAATTAAATTAAATTAAATTAAATTAAATTAAATTAAATTAAATTAAATGAATTAAATTGCTCATTCTCCTTTACAATATAGCCCGAAAGTGACGGCTCGCGGTCCGGCAGTTCTTTATCGTTGCGCACCATTCCCGCACAAGTTGGTTCGGGCGGAGGTGGAAGTAGCGGAGGAGGTACGGGTGGTGCCGTACAAAGTCCCTCACACAGAAGTGTTCACAGAAGTATTTCTGCTAGCAATCCAAAGCCCAGCAGACGGGCCTCGTCTGGTGGCGAAACCCTTCGTAAGTGTTCGTCATGTATTTTAATACAATAACGGATCTAACCAAAATCTTATCTGAAAAAAATATATTATTATACATATATATATATATATATATATATATATATATATATATTAAACATATATATAAACATATGTATAAACATATGTATGTATACATATGTATAAACATATATATATATATATATATATGTATGAAAAATATTATACATATGCATACATATATATATATATATATATATATATATAATATATAAACAAACAAAGAGAGAAAAAAAAGGAAAAGAAAAAGGACAAACGTGTTATTATAAATCGGGTAAGCAGCAGATTTTTTTAACTGTAATGAACTAATGAGTTTTATGCTAAAAGCATGAACAACAAACACAACCCCCTCGTCCCCCATCGCCACCTCATTTCCGTATGCGCGCGCGCGTATGCCGCCCCACATTGATAAACACGATCGATTTGTTGAGGAGGAATTGTCGTGATTAAATAAAAAAAGAAAAAAAATGTATCTCTTAGGAGGTGCACCAAGTCCAGGTAATGCAACGAATCATAATCATGCTCCTGCTGTAACTGGCGGAACGGTTACAAGTAGCGGAGGCGGTAGCAATTTCAAACGGCAGAATACCGTAGACGCGGCAACGATCAAGGAGAATAGCGCACGTGTCTCTGCCGCACGGCCTTCCGCCCCAAAAAACAGTCCCGGGCAACTCGATACCAGTGAGTTCAAAACATTGTTTCTCGAGTACTCTCACACGAGGGGCACTTCAGAAACAAATTATTTGCTTATTTATGCTATATTATATAAATAAATAAATATATATATATATATATATATATATATTTATTCCTTAGAGCTTCGGATAATAATCGTTATATTTGCTTTTTTTCTTTTTTTTTTTTTTTTTTTTTTTTTTTGGACAAGGTTGGCAGTGGATTCGTTGCTAATTTATTTTATCGATTATGCAAATTTCTATATATTACTATCGTTCGCATATTATTATTATTATTATTTTTGTTATTATTATTATTATTATTATTATTATTATTATTATTATTATCATCATCATCTCGCAATGTGTGTCCGTTACCGTGTTCGATCATGAACTTTCTTTTTTTGTTCTTTGCATCATACGATCTCATGATTCAAATAAACCACACGTCACGATCCTTAAATATCATACTATATATATACTTATCATACTATATATATAATTATATATATATATAAATAATAATACCTGCTTAGTTTTCGACGTGTCTTGGTTAAAGAATCTTTCGACTTTTCCATACCTTGACACTGATATTGTATACAAGCAATCGAGAATTCAAGTTGTCATTATTTACTCGAACCCATCGCGCACACACACGCACGCACACACACTCGCACACACATATATATTTATATATATATATATATTTTTTTTTTCTTTTTATCTTTCATTTTTTTTTTTTTTAATTACCATATATGTAACATATACAATAATGAGACGAGAGAGTTACACGGACCTCTCTCTCTCTCTCTCTCTCTCTCTTTTTGTTTTTCTCTTCATCCTCCTCCTCCTCCTCCTCCTCCTCCTCCTCCTCCTCCTCTTCTTTTACGCAGAAGCAGGATCCGATATAGCTCCGCAGAGCCCTCCCATTGTTCTTCTAAACCTTGCCTTGTCTGTTA
>OU426861.1:8351417-8423917 GCA_911387685.1 Dolichovespula media | reverse complement strand
CATAATATGAATTTGAAGTTATCATTTGCATGCTAGATGATGTTTTTTTTTGTTTTTAAGGATGCACAATGACTATGTATTTCTGGAAATTTATATACAGTTATGATAAATATTATAAGAACTACACAGTACTATTATTACCTATAATTTTGATGAGCCAGCAGCGACCATTATCAATGAAAGCCATAAAAACATGTAGTTCTTCATGTATATTCCGTTTTTTTTTTTTTTTTCTAGTTTTATTGACTTGTATATGCATATATATATATTATATATATATATATATATACGT
This sequence comes from Dolichovespula media, assembly GCA_911387685.1. Lineage (NCBI taxonomy): Eukaryota > Metazoa > Arthropoda > Insecta > Hymenoptera > Vespidae > Dolichovespula > Dolichovespula media. The sequence goes on along the minus strand of OU426861.1, from coordinate 8,423,625 downwards.
ACCATTTTCATCCTCAAGCGTCTCCACTTTCATCTGTCTGTATTGCTTGTTTGTCCCATAAATATATATGCTTTATAAAGTTTAGCACCCTTTTTTAGTTAAAGTCTGAGTAAAAATATTTTAATTCTCTTCTTAATTTTTTTTTCGTCTTTTTCTTTTTTTTCATTTATTTTTTTCTCTCTCTCTCTCTCTCACTCTCTCTCTCTCTCTCTCTCTCTCTCTCTCTCTCTCTCTCTCTCTCTCTCTCTCTCTCTCTCTCTATACATATATATATATATATATATATATATATATATATATATATAGAGAGAGAATTACTTTTATAAGAACAACTGCAATTAACAACTCATCCTCTTGTATATTTTTTTCTATTTTTTATATAATCGTCTATAAAAATGGTTACAACATGTATCACTTTCTCCACATAATATTATTTGTACATTGTGTAGATCCTTAAAGCTCATTGAAAAAAAAAAAAAAAAAAAAAAAAAGAAAAAAGAAGAAGAAGAAGAAAAAAAAAGAACAGTACTGCTTGGCTGAATTGTTGAGGCCAGCTTGCATACTCATTGTGCATCCCTTTTTTCTTGACTTGATTGTAGCGAGGCATATCCTTGATTTATTATTTATATGGGACGTAATTATTATTGCACATTCGAAAAATAATAATTAATAATGAATAATATAAAGATGAACGTATTAATATACTTAACAAGTGAGGATGCGATACCACAGAATAACGAGAAATAACTCAGACACCACTGTATTATTGTTAACTTTCATGAAATGGTCACTGTACTCATCTCTTGTTATATGTACAGAGTATTAGAAAAATTTGTATGTATGTATATGTATGTGTATATGTATAGATATATATATATATATATATATATATATATATATATATATATGCACACACAACCATACATACATACATACATATATATATATATATATACAAAAATAAGGATTTGTAGAAGCATAGCCATTGATGCATCAATAAAATTGTTGTTCACTAATTAACTTACATACTAGTATATATTCTATGATGCAGGACGTGAACAAAATAAACTCGGCTTCGTCTGAAGTTTCCAACAAGCAAAAAGGCCATACACAGATACAAGTCCTAACAATCCGTGTGTACGCTGATTGTCTAAAATAAATTATACCGTTAATCGGCATACTTGAATAAAAAAAAATTAAAAAAAAAAAAAATAAAAAAAATAAAAAAAGAAAAACAAAAACAAAAAAGAACGAATCGTCGACACTCGGAGTGGTGGTGGTCGTATAACGAGAAAGCGTGGATTGATTGAGTCAGTGGAGATTATATATATGACGGTCGGTGAAATTCGGTTCTTGTTATTCTGTGGTTCCATCGGATATAGAAAAGGAAAGAAAAGGGAAGAGAAACCAAACAAAAAAGAAAAAATAAAAAGAGGAAACGGCAAAAAAAAAACAATTATATATATATGTATATCGAAAGAAAAGAAAGGACGGCTATACTTTCTTTTGGAGTGACCACTTTTTACATGTTGATGATAATAAATTAAAACAAAAAAAAAAGAAACAAAACAATAAACAAAAGAATTTGTCTATCGACAAAACGCGCGCTTACGTGCGCGCCTTAACTATATTATTATAGTATATATACAAATGCGACTTAGTTTATATACGCAATTGTCGAAAGTATTAAAAAAAAATTTAGTCTTCCTGAGATATCATCATCGTACAGGAAGTCGCCTTATGCACCTCTTAGGTATATTATAAATAGCACACTGAAATCCGTGCCTTTTTTTCTAATTCAGCCTGCCAATCTCCGCTATTGTGCACTTTACGTCGATCATCTAAAAAAAAATAGTAACAAACAAAAAAAGAAAAAAAAAGCAAAGAAAAGAGAAAGAACAAACAAAAAAAAATTACTGTGTGTAATCTTCCTTATATTTTTATACATTTTTCATGATAATAAACGTTGTTGTACACCTTCTTTACTTTTCTTTGAAAGAGAGAGAAAAAAAAAGAAAAGAAAAGAAAAAAATTTTACGAAGGGTTAACGATCAACGGGCTCTGTTAAAAAAAAAAAAAAAAAAAGAAAAAAAACAAGAAAACGGGCATGACGATTTGATTTAGATGAATTTCGACGTGAAGTATTATATCAGCCTTTGAACAATTTTTTCAAATGTTGTTCCCGTGTTCTATTCACTTACAATTATTAATTAAGCAATCAAACGTACGGTTTTTCTGCAATTGACGAGAAACGTCGAAGGTATAAAAAAGAAAAAAGAAAAAAAAGAAAAAAATCCGTCTCTAATCGAACGTTTGAAAGGGGAGAGAAAAAAGAAAAGAAAAAAAATAACAAAAAGTAATAAAAAAAAAATCACAAAACAAAGAAAATTGTGCCTGTAATTGAGGGATTAAAGAAAAGAAAAGAAAAAAAAAAAAAAAACAGAAAAAGAAAAAAGGAAAGAAAAAGATTCTTCATTTAAATAATATTATTCTGATACATTGTACATACCTCTTCTTCATTCGGTTCGTAATTTGCGAGATTATAATAAAGGTTGTGAACTTTTTTCTTTTTTTTTCTTTTTTCTCTTTCTTTTCTTTTCTTTCTTTTTTCTTTCTTTTTTTTTTTTTTTTTTTTTGAACGAGGACGATTCTATCTAAAGAAAAAAAGAAAAGAAAACAAAGAAGGAAACAAAAATTACAAGACACGAAGAGGAAAAAAGAGAACAAAAAGGCGAGGATAAAAAAAGAACGCATTAAAAACCTTCTTCCATGGCTAAATAATAAATCCGTTGGTGTAGAAAGAAAGAGGACAGACACACACAAAAACGCGCGAGCGCGCAAGGGACGCTCGTGTACCACCCGTCACGTTGTGTAGTAATACATCATCCTCCGAAATATTTCGAAAAAACCATTAGGATATGCTCGATTAGTTAGTTTATAATCCTTTTCGAACTATCGATGATGATAATATAACATTTCACCGTGAACAGCGAAAAATTCAATTTTGGAGATAATGGTTTTATTGATCGATTGATCGATTGATCGATTGATACTAACCTCAAAAATTATTATGGAGACAATCGTAAAAGATAGAAGAATACACACACATACACACATACACACACACACACACACATATATATATATATATAGATATATATATAATTGTTCCATACATTGACAGGATTCCTAAATGAAGAGTTGAAGTCTCGCCTTGTTTCCCTCGAGCAGAAATGAGAGCGAGCTACGTGCCGAATAAACACACTACAGCAATACAACCTTTTAATAGCAAAGTAATCTAGTTGAATGGCCAAGTGCGACTTCCAATACTTTGTGTATTCTTTTAATTGATTCCTTTTTTTTTTTTCTTTCTTTTCCCTTGTTCTTCTACCACTACTTTCTTGTTCTTGTTCCTCTACTTCTTCTACTTCTTCTTCTTCTTCTTCTTCTTCTACTACTACTACTACTACTACTACTATTTCTTCTACTATTTCTTCTGAACAAGCTTTTTAGAGTTACAAATGAAATATATATAGAATAATAATAATGTACACCTTATAACAATGTAGCATATTTTTTGGGGGAAAATGTGTTGGATAACAATAATATATTAAATGTTAAAAGAGATGTGATCATTATCTTTGATGAAAAAAAATAGTACTCCCTATGTTACAATTATTATTATTATTGTTTACAACAACATCAAGAATGATCCTTAAAAAAAAAAAAGGCAAAATGCATATTACTATATTATTATTATTATTATTATTATCATTATTATTATTATCATTATTATCATTATTATTATTATTATTATTATTATTATTATTATTATTATTATTATTATTATTATTATTATTATTATTATGATTATGATTATATTATATTATTATATTATATTATATTATATTATATTATATTATACTATACTATATTATATTATATTACATTTATAATGATTGTAAAGTATTATAAAAACTAATTTAACGAGATACGAGTCGGTTATATTTTTGTTGATATCCAACATAGATTCTTTCTTTTGAAAATGGCGTGGAATTTGTTTTTGACTTTATAACGATCTTATGATGCAATATTGATTTCAATCTTTCATAATATATCACAAAGATATACACAATGATATTTCATATAATATAATAAATAATAATTCTTATATCGATTCTTTTGACAACTCGAAAAAAATGTTATAGTAACAATGAAGAAATTTGTCCAAAAACGAGATCCTGATATTGATTATTGTCTCTAATTCTGTGAGTAATGATATAGATCAAAACAATTAAATATGCTTAGCCTCGTGTTTATATAAATAATATATTTTTATGCATGTGTACGTATTAAAAGTTTGTTTGCAAATTATAATCAACAATATTTTCATTTCTCAATCGGATTCGCATAAAATCGCAATGTCCTAAATTATACCATCATAACGATTTAAAATGAAAACTTTATTATTGTAAATTATATATATATATATCATAAAAAGAATCGATATATCGGATTTTATTCTCTCTCGGGGGTATCTCTGTATCGTGTTCTTTCATTGCAATTTATTACTATGATTTTATAGTTGATATTACATTCAATGCATTTATACTTATGTTTTTTTTTTTCTGGTATAGTGCAAGAGTAATGGTATTGTAATTGAGTTTATTTTTTTTTTCTTTGTTTTCTTTCCTTCTCTTTTCTTTTCTTTTCTATTCATTTTTGACAGAGGTATATGAGATATACTGTAAAAAAAAAAAATGTATGTAAAGAATTCCACTTTATTTTCTTATTTTATTATGAGTGTAAAACAACGGATCGCACACACTCGTAATATAATAATTAGCTTATTATATTTGAATTAAAAAAAAAAAAAAAAATTTATCCTCTGGTAGTGTAATCAAATAGTTAACCTATATTACAAGACAGATTATATTATATATATATATATATATATATATATATATATATATATTTATTGTATTATCAAGTAAATGTTATATAAAATGTGTACAGCCCATTTTACAGCCCAGCTGTTAATGTAAAACATTACAGATATTGATCTCAAAACGAATTAATCAAAGTTTAAAGAACGATGGCTATTTGATTATATTACCAATGGTTCAGCATTTATTCACGCATCTTATTTAATTTATTGTATTAATGAAACTTTAATTCGATCCTTATATATATATATATATATATATATATATATATCATTTTGAGTAAAGCATCTTATGTTAGTAGAATATTAATTTAACAAAGGAAAGGCCATGAGTAATAGTACACATTATTCAATTTATTTTAATATTTTATTAATATATCCTGAGATCACACAATAATATATATCTCATTAACTGAAGAAATATACAATACATAAAGCGGAGGATGTACTCATAGTGAATATTACGGTAAAAAATAAACAAAATAAAAAGAGAAAGAAAGAAAGAAAAAGGTCGACATTTTTTCTTTTCTCGTTAAATATTTTTTTTTGCTTTAGCCAAACAATATCTTATGATTTATTCTTGAAAAGAATACGTTTTGATTTTCTCTGATATATAATTGCAGAAGTTAAAAAAAAAGAAAAAAAAAAGAAAAAGAAAAAACTATAAGATCGTCAAAAACGTGTGCCTTTTTCCATTTGATATTGTATATTTCGCACATTTGACTGGACAAATATTTGGTATGTTAATCATTTCGATTTTGGAAAGAGAAACTTAATGATTAATGACTTGATAATAGAATATGATAATTTTGCAGTTAAAATATAGCATTATTATTACAAAGTTATTTATATGAAATCCTACAGAGTGGCCTTGGACTATTATTAGATATCATTTTAATTTTAAAAACAGACCGAAATAGTTTTGAAATACCACTTTATTTGGTCTTTTTTATTTTTCTTTTTGCTTCTTTTTCAGATGCATGATAATAAATTAATTAATTAATTAATTAATTAATAATGTGCTGTATTATAGACCATCAATTCTTACATGCTTTTACAGCTTGGCAAAAAGAATTTTTATTAAAAGAATCGCGCATTTGTTGTCTTTATCATTGATCATGTATCCCTAATTAATTCATATTGCATTTGTTTCACTCAAGACTGTGAAATGAGGGAGTTAATTCTTTTTCTTTTTTATTTACCGATACATTTTAATATCTTACATTTCCACTATGCATTTCATACTATTAAAGATAAAATATTTACTATATATTTCCGTTGTGTTTACTTATATAAACAATATAAATTATTGTAGAATATTGTAAAAAAAGAAGTTGAAATATTATATTTCTAAGGCCACCCAGTAGACTAATATGTATGGCAGTGAATGATGAAAGAGATATTAAATCGTTAGATCCTACTATATATACATATATATATATATATATATATATATATATATATATATATTTATATGTATATATATATATACACGCATATAAATATAAATACATATGTATATACATACATATATAATTGTATACCGTGCATACGTTGTATATGTATGTATATATGCATATAAAAGTATGCAGTGTGTGAAAGCATTTATATGAAAGATAATAGAGACCTGTAAAGGACCATGCTGTTTGCTGCACTCCAACAGTGCACCCGTCCAAGCATCCAGAGGATCCTTATCATTTTTTGGTTAATTATAATCACTCCATTATTTAAACAAAAAGGAAACAAACAAACAAAATTTAATTTAAAATTACTAGCTTAGATCTTGTAAAACGGAGGGCAGTAAATAGCTTGTAAAACAGGATAGAAAAATTATTTAATAATTTTATATATATATAAGAAGCAATGATAGTAATAATTTCGTAATAATAAATATGTTTAAACTGTCTTGTATATGTTGTATCAATTTATTTCTAAATCCTCAATCAAAAGGAATATTTAGTTTACGCAAGACATTATTTTTGTGTTTGTTCTGCATATATATATATATATATATATATATATATATATATATATATATATATATATATATCCTGCTAGCAGTGCTGTATGTAAATCTGCTTCATTTAAGGGGTAATGGCCATACTATGTAAACATTTTCTTTTTTTTTCGCATAGTGATTGTTGTAACTCAACGTTTATAAATTTATACAAAAGAAGGAGAAAAAAGAAATTTTTTTTTTTTTAATTAATAAATAGAAAAAGAAATAGAACAAAATTGACGTATATAATAATCAAAATATTAATTAACTTCCACATTCATGAGAAGTATGATGTGTGTGTGTCATAGGGCAAGATATGAACTTTTAGAAAATTATTAAATAATCTTAGAACTTGTTATCATTTACAAATGCAAGTATCTTGTTATATATATATATATTTATATATACATATATATACATAACATACATGACATCATATTAATAACATCATAATTCTTACAATAATTTCCGTATTGTTAATAGAATGGTGGTGGTTATACGTATGAAAATTATTAAAATTGATTTATCATGTTCAGTGTCTGTTAGCAACTGCCTTTGTTTTGTTATTTCAGCCCCATGGACCCATCCGTACCCCCCAAGCACCCAGTAGTGAGGTACGTTGCTGCATACCATAATACCACTCTCTCTCTCTCTCTCTCTCTCTCTCTTTATCTCTATCTCTATCTCTCCATATCCTGATTTTGCAATTTTTTTTTTTTTAATCCTAAACTTGCGTCCAATCTTTAATTTATCATTTATATACATACATATATATATATATATATATATATATATATATATGTATGTATGTATATATATATGTATTATTTAATGCTTCGATCACACGTGCTTAATATAATATCAATAGTTTATTTCATATTTTTAAGCAGCAATATTTTCATAATTTACTTGTGCCTGAAGAAAAAATATAGGATAAAATTAATAATGTAAGATATATATTATAAGGTTGTATAGGATACCATGGAACTTACTTTTTGCACTTTAATAAAATAACCATAGAAAATACCAGTAACCTTGTATTATCGTGTTAATTGGTGGTTTCTCGTTCGTTCGATTCAAATACTTATCGAACTTTTACGAAACGATTGAAAGAAAAAATGAATAAAAAAAAAAAAGAAAAAAAAAAATTAAAAATGAAGAAACATAACAGAATGAAATACACGCTATATAATAATAATACGTTCGTTATCGCAAATTTCTACACATTTATATAGGTTCTTCATACCACACATACACACATGCTGGCTGGCAACTAACGAATTATTGTTTAAATCAACTTGCTTTTAACTAAATATTGTAAATAATTGCTCGACGTAATTTAAAAAAAAAAAAAAAAAAAAAAAAAACAAGAAAAAAGGAACTGTTTGTGAATTTGACAACTTGAATGTATATATATATATATAAATAATACAAATGGTGTATTTTGAAAAATATTCCTTTCCAAAATACATTCGTACTTTTGATAGACAAAAGTCATATGTTATATCTGAAAATATCAAATATATGTCTCTTAAAATTGTTATTCATTAATCGTGAATTGTATACGATCTCTCTCTCTCTCTCTCTCTCTCTCTCTCTCTCTCTCTCTCTCTCTCTCTCTCTCTCTCTCTCTCTCTCTCTCTCTCTCTCTCTCTCTCTCTCTCTCTCTCTCTCTCTCATCTGTTTTACAACAAATGCTTTCTTTTCGTCATTCTTTCTTTTTTCTTTTTGCAAATAATGTACATTTATAGTAGCTGTATTTATCATCGTATTCGTCATTACATCTAAAACTGGACGCAATTTTTTTCTGAAGTAAAGTAAAATATACGATGTGTAAATATAAAATAGTGATAGGAAATAGGTGATTCTTGAACAACGGGGGGGTTACTCCTCAAATGTGTAATCATTTTTAATTTCTTACGTTCAAAAGTGTGTGATATAATATTTGTAGTATTTCTAGTGCATCGATAATAGTTCGAAGAGATATTATATGATAAAAGAAAATTGTTTTTTCTTCGATACTTTAATTAAAAGAAAAAAGAAAAAAAGGGGAAGGAATAATAATTCCACGAAATATAAATGAACATAAATATTTCTTTACGTATGAATTGAACTCTATTCAATTCTCTTTTATCATTTATTTACTGATACGTCAACAAGTAATGTTACAATTGACCACTTGTTGTTAGGTTGAACAAAAAACTTTTGAGAAATGTACAAACAAAATCACGTAATTAATTATTGTTCTTGTATTAATTATAAAGGAAATATTTGAAATATTTTCGGCACATGTTTACAATGCGATGGTATCGAATATTTTCACGACTTATAATATCGTAAAATTAATATGTAAATATACGTATTACCGCATTGAGAGATCTTGTTAAAATTTTAATTGAAGTGACAAAAGTAATACCTGCATGTTATTGCACGTGTGTTATGGATAAACTTACAAATTTTCGAATTTACATAGATTATTCTCTATATGTGTTACTAGTTTGTCACATTATTAATTTCATTGATCAATTACTCTTGGTTTGAATTGTTGAACATACTCGAACGAAAAATAAAAGATAAGAAGAAACACACGTGTGCGTTTGTAAAATTAAAAGCAAATGAAATATAAAACTCTCACATTAAAAGTCCGAAATGGTAAGATCTCAGCGTGTATCCGTCTAAGATTTATATCGACGGTTAATAATTATATAATGATTATACCGTACTTGAAATTATATATTATATCGATGCATATTATTATTATTATTATTATTATTATTATTATTATTATTAAATTTACTTTTTTTTTATTAGAGTTAAGACATTCATTTGTTACAGCGGTGCAGCAACCACTAATGATGAGCAGGTTAAACCACGCAGTCTACGCTTTACTTGGAGCATGAAAACTACCAGTAGTCGAGATCCGAACGAAATTATGTCCGAAATACGAAAGGTATGTTAAAATAAATTCTATCGAAAATAATGTTCTAACTAAAAGAATGATCTATGAAGAAAGAAAAAAAAAATGCGTAATGACAGGTGAAATGTATATACCATATACAAATAATAATAATAATAATATATATATATATATATATTTTTTTCGACTGACAAGGTGAATAATTTTTCAGGTATTGGATGCAAATAAATGTCAGTACGAACAACGTGAAAGATTCCTCTTATTGTGCGCCCACGGGGACGCATCTACGGACAGTCAAGTACAATGGGAAATAGAAGTCTGCAAACTGCCACGACTATCCTTAAATGGTGTAAGATTCAAACGTATCTCAGGCACTTCTATTGGTTTTAAAAATATTGCCAGCAAAGTTGCAGACGAGCTCAAGCTATGATTATCGGCCACGGGCGCCTTAGCAAACCGCGCCAACAACCCATAACGCCCTCATGAAGAGTACCACCAACATCGGATGGCAACCTGCGAGGAATTTTACTTTTGTTTCTTCTGGGACTCCGATTCTGAAACCGATAGCCAAGAAATATTCGTTTGACGACGACGACGACTACTCCTACTCCTCCTCCTCCTCCTTCTCCTCCTTCTCCTCCTCCTGCTCCTCATCTCCTCCTCCATCCCAGAAACAAAAAGAAGAAGGACAAACGTCGGATATAGAGTATAAATCATCAAATATATATTTCCATTGTGCCGGAGGTTATATGCTGTAAACGTTTTTCTTGGAAAGCCTGAAACTGTGATTTGTGACGGCTAATTAACGTATTTAAATACTCTTGAGTGCCAAATGGAACTAAGGTTGGCTCATTAATGTAATAACTTCAAGAAGGGCTGAGCTATTTAGCCGACCAACTTTGGATGTGTAAAGCTGGCATTACACACAACAACAACAGCAAAGACAACAACAACAACAACAACAACAACAAGTCTACACGATTAGTTTTTGAACTTTTGGTTTTATTTTTTTTTTCTTCTTCTTTTTTTTTTTTCTTCTTCTTCCTTCAAAGTTTCTCTCAAATGGATCTGCATAATTGACAATGAGTGAAAGTATATATATATATCAGCATTTTGCTTACAGTTTGACCCACACCCTATAATTGTGATCTCTGGCAGTTTTCAATTTAGATTTTATTATTATCACGTTTCAGTTCTTACAGTATTATATATTAATATGGCATTGCCCGTTCTCTAGATATTGCAGGTGTGGCTGCAGCGATATATATATATATATATATATATATATATTATAAATATATTTATAAACTTTATATTAATACGCTTTGTAGGTGTCAAATATTATTTTCTTCTTTAATATGTTTAGTAGCTCTACAAATATTCTAGAAAGGAAACACAGTAATATATTTTTAATGTGCCTAATAAAAAGAATATTTAAAAAAAGATATGCCTTCTTCCTTCTGAAAAAGGTATTGTTTAAATGAGAGAGAGAGAAACAAAAAAGGTCGTCGTAAAACCTTTTGACGAAAATATAAAAGGATTTTGGGAACACACATGCGGTACACTTACAATGTCCAGAGAATTGTTTCACAGTACCATTAACTTTTAAATTATGTTGTTTCGTATTATAAAATGTTATAAAGTGGGGTATCTCTGTAAATAATTTATCAAATCTAATAACTCGTGAAAAGAAAAGAAAAGAAAAAAAAATATGTAGCGATCTATTAATAAGAAATTATATCATCACTATAATCGATCACAGTAACAAATAATAAATCGAACTATTTTAACGCTGGGCAAAAAGTGCACAGCCATATTTACTTTTCAAACATTTTTATGATGCTTTACTTTTTTATCTATACTATAAGTTTGAAAATACACAGCACTTTAGATATTAGCGAATTAATTCATAATAATTGTTATTAACAACATTTTTATTTTTACCGTAAAATATAAATAATATTCGATACAGTACTACGAAGATAGAAGGAAAAGAGCTATATATAATTAACATAATTTAAGAATATCACCAAGTGACAAAACTCATGTTTCTCATGTGAATAATACACAAGTACTTCATTCTCAAAAAGTTGGGATATACCTAGACACCTCATTATTATTATTATTATTATTATTATTATTATTAATATTATTAATATTATTATTATTATTATTATTATTATTATTATTATTATTATTATTATTATTAATATTATTATTATTATTATTAATAACAAGATCTGTTATTTCTACGAAAGTTATGATAATATTAAATTTAAGTATTATAATTGGCTATATGGTACTATTTAATCTTTTATTCGCAAAGGCATTTCACGATTGATGAAGAAAAAATTAGAAGTTATATAATGTAAAATGTAGAGGCGAATTACTAGGGACTTGGTGTAAATAATATAATACGAAGGTACTAAATTTAAAATCGAATCGGGAGGGTAAGAGCCTCATCATACCAAGAATATTAAAACTACACCTCGAAATAAAAAATTTCAAGTATCAAACTTTTTATATTTGCCTAAGATTAATCGAGAAAGAAAGTGTGTGTTTACGGGAGGATAGGCAATGACACTAATTTATTTACGTAAATACAAATGCAATGATTTTTTCACATTTCTAACGCTCCTCGCAAACCAAACGACGAGTCGAGTTATTTCAAACTTACATATATACGGCAAATCGGCCAATGTCTCTTTGGTAAACGGTGTTAAAGAGTAGAGAAGAAAAAAAATAAAAAGAAAGAAAGAAAGAAAGAAAGAATGAAAAAAAAAAAGAATTGATATACACACATAAATGACTGATAGCAACTAAGTATCGACGCCGGCAGTTCTGTATCAAAAAAAACATCTCTCTTTGAGGGAAAAAACTTTAAATATGATGAATATATATATATATACAGAAAGAAGGGCATCGGGACTTACTCTCACTTTTACGTATAATCATAAAAGTTCCATTTATCGAAATTATCCTACGAACCAATAAATACACGAAGGACATTGTAATATATAATATAAATTAAAGGGAAAAAAAATGAGACGTGTTGAATAAATACCAAACACACATGCACACACACATACACACACAAGCGCGTACATGTACATGCATACATAGATACATGCATACATACATACATAGATACATACATACAAACACGCGTAACTTCGTGCGGCGCCTTCTCTCTTTTCGCACATGAAGCCACGCGCGCGTTAATTATATGATGGGACGACGTAATATATAACACATGATGCATCTATCACAGAGACTTCATCATTAGAGAATTAGATCTCAGGATATACGATCGAGGGGTTTTTTTCGTTTCTTTTTCTTTTCTTTTTTCTTCTATATTTTTTTTTTCTTTTACCCTCCCTTTCTCTCTCTCTCTCTCTCACTCTCTTTCACTCTCTCTCTCTCTCTCTCTCTCTCTCTCTCTCTCTCTCTCTCTCTCTCTCTCTCTCTCTCTCTCTCTCTCTCTCTCTCTCTCTCTCTCTCTCTCTCTCTCTCTCTCTCTCTCTCTCTCTCTCTCTCTCTCTCTCTCTCTCTCTCTCTCTCTCTCTCTCTCTCTCTCTATCTCTACCTCTATCTCTATCTTTCTATTTTTATTTCTTTCTCTGTTAAATTCCTACATTAACGGTTAGTACATTGAGTACAATATTCTCGTGGTTATTGCAATCGCATGTGATTTCTCGATGAAAAAAATTAAAAAAATAAAAAAGAATATATAATCCGTGCGATCGTAATAACAAACCGACAAGAACACATAGAAATATACCTTACGATAGTATAATTATTATTATTATTAATGTTAAACATGTAAGGCTCTTTAATAGCGTTAAACGGTATATCCCTACATTAATTAGGAAAGTGATTATATAATGTAATCTATACATACACACCGCGACCCTCCGCTCGCTTGCTTTAACGAGAATAAATGTATAAATTAATTATTAACGCTTTCATGAGATGAATATAAGTTTAAGAGCGACAACTACAACAACAACAACTACAACTACATTAACAACAACAACAACAACAACAACAACAACAGCGACAACAACAAAAGAAAAAGAGAAAAAAAACAAAAAAAAATTATATGATTTTAACGTAAAATTATTACAAACAACACAACAATTGTATATAGCTGAATGGATGACACTAAAGATTCATTTAAATTTGATCGTGTGGTAGCGGAGAAGTATTGTGATTTTTTTGTATGTAAGTGCCGTGTAACAAACAAACAAACAAACAAAAAATATATCTGCTCCCCGAAACAAACAAACAAACAAACGAAAAAATATAAAAAAAAAAATAATAAAAAACAAAAAAAACTGTGTTGTCCATGCAGCTGTGTTGAAATTACACCCTGCACGCATGCGCACACGTACACAATGCCTGTGCAACTATGCACCGGCAAAGAACAAAATTATATATTACATGCGTACGTAAACACACAGACACACACACACACACACACACACATACATATATACACACGAACATGTCAGTCTGTAGATAGGTACATACATACAGCTTTGCTAAGTGTTTTCTGGTGATCGGTATCTAGCCAACTGTAGCAAAAATGTTTATAATAAAATGGTAACATACATTGTTTCCCAATATCGAGATTTCTTTTAAAAATGCCGCACTTAAACATTTCATATACATACATAATATACATATATGTATATACATTATATATATATGTGTCTCTATGTTGATGTGTATATGTATATATGTATGTGTATATGTATATATATATATACACACGTTAGACTTGTTCCCTCTGTCCTACGAAACGAATTCAATTCGAGAATTATATTATATGAAATTTGCGTTCTAAATGAAAATAATATACTTTTCACGCATGAAACCTTTTAACGTTAATAATATTTTTTACGTACATAGACAAAATGAAAAGAAGAAAAAGTAATACATTACTGCTTGATACGAAACAAAACGAACGATCTGACTATATATATATAGTATGTATATGTATATTTATACATATATTCAGTTTTTCAATCTTCATAATATATATACACATATAACTTAAAACTCGAAAACAATTGACGTGTTAGAACATAGAGTTCAATAATAAAATCCTTGATGATTATTATAACAAATTTATTTTCTCTTTTGACAATACATTATTATTATTATTATTATTATTATTATTATTATTATTATTATTATTATTATTATTATTATTATTATTATTACTATTATTTTAATTATTATTATTATACATAATAAAAATTGCGAAGTTCCTCTGAACAACAATATGGTCTTTATCCACGACTTTTCCATTTATAAGTATATACAATACACCTGTGTCTAAACATATTCTTATATATTTATTTCGAATAGATAATAAATTGTTTTTCATTAATATCAGACTTATCGTGAACAATCAATCGAAAACATCACACGATTTGAGTCATTCAATCAATTATTATCTTCTTCTCATTGATATAAATTTTTTTTTTTTTTTTATTATTAAGACTTAATAAAATCAATGAGTGAAAGAATGATTTTTAAATGTTTTATATATTAATTTGTAGTAAATATAATACGTAAACAACTGATTAGATATCTTATAGAGGATTAGATGACACGAAAAATTTCATACGCGTGTTAGATTATTATCAATGCGATCGTTATTGTAATTCTTCGAAATTTAAAAACAATAAACAGTTATGTTTTACCTGTAACAGCTGTCATCGTTTATACGTTAATATCGATATGCTCAAAAACGTTTCTCTGGTTTTATAATATTTCGTCAAATCCAAGATGCGATAGAATAATCCATCACTTATACGGATGTTATACGGGGAACTGCACCGCATCGAACACCTCCTTAAAGATCGGTTTATAATATTAATTTCTTTTTATATACATAATATAAATTAATATTATCGTATAAAAAAATATATATATTATAATTCTTACATAAGAGAAAGAATGATCATCAGAGTTTTTTCTAGGTCGCGTTGATAATGTTGGAAAACTGATTTTGAAACTGCCCTACGTGAAAAAACAGAAGAGGAATGAGGAAGAGAAGGCTGATGATTCTAGATTTCTAAATTAAGGCTTGTAAATTAATTATCCTGGTTTTTTTTTATAATTTACGCCAAATGATTTAATCTACCGCATATCGTTTTCGAATTTTTCAAAAAGAAAAAGTTTCAGCGTTCGCAGCGCCCTCGCTGAGTGAACTAATCTTTATGTATTGGATAAATAGAGTGAGACAGCGACCGTACGAGTGAGCAAGAGAGAGACAAATAAACGAGCACGCATCGAAGATTAGTTCTTGTCTATGAGCCTGCAACTCGGTGAGGGCGCTGCGAACGCTGATACCAAAAAAATCCGTAAGGTTCATAACCTCTGCATGTACGTTTTGTTTCCATGAACCATAGCGATTGCTTATTTGTTCGTGTTCGCAAATATTTGATGATTAGAACCTACGAACATTCTAAATGAAAAGAAATGCGTTTTGCTATGCTCGACAGAAGAAACTACGACGTCTCACTCCCTTTACGTATAATCGTACAAGTTTCATTTATTAAATTATCCTACGAACCGATAATACCAAGAACAATGTAATACACGAAACACACACACGTGCATGCGCACTTAACTTCGTGCGGTTCCTTCTTTTCGCATATGAAACCGCGTTAATTATGGTGGACGACGTGATATAACAATCGTCTGTTACAGTGACTTCATCGTTAAAGAATTAGGGATACATCGTCCGTTACAGTTGTCATTGATAATATAAATATGTCTTTGCAAAAGCGTGCCTGTGGTTTTATTATATTTCGTCAAATTCAAAATGGAATAGAATATCTTTTTATGCAGGCGTCATACGGGGAGCACCATTGGTCACCTCCTAAAGGTCGTTTTATAATATTAATATTTTCACATTGTGTAAATTAATGTGATTATAAAAAAAATTCTTACATGAAAGATAGAACAATTATTAGAGTTTTTCTAGGTCACGTCGACGAGGGAGAAACTGATTTGGAAACTGCACTACGCGAGACGGAAGAAGAAGCTGGATTTGTAAAAAATGATTTGAAAATTTTTCAAGATGCCAAAGTAGAATTAAAATATAATGTTAATGGAATTCCTAAAACTGTCATATATTGGTTGGCAGAACTTATTAATCCTGCTCAATCCGTCAGGATGTCTAGCGAACATCAAGCGTATAAATGGTTAGGTTATCAGGAAGCTTGTAATCTTGCAAAATACGCGGATATGCAAAGTGCCCTGACGCAGGTTAATGAATATATAAATAAAAATGTAAAAAAGGAGTAATACGAAATATAATTGACGATTGTGAAATAAAGGATTTTTAAGAATGCAGTAAAAGTAAGTATAAGTGTCATGAGATTACTTTATTTTATATAAATGATATGAAATTTTTTATATTTATGCCAGAGTTTTCATGTTATTCCATGAAAAATAAGCTGATATTGTTGTAAATAAAATTGGTTAAATATTCATCTGAAATTGTAATAATCCAATTTGAATATTTATTGCAAGCCAAATGCATATATTATAATAAATGATATATCCTATAACGTATGTATATAAAAAATTGGTTGATAACTTCATACATTCCAAACAAATGTATATAATATCATTATAAATAAATATTATTATAGTTAAATATTTATGGTACAGTATATTTAAGATTCTCCCAATATTAATTGCATTTTAATGAGGTTTAATTCTTCAGATCATTGTCTTTTAAATGATAAAATTTTTTGTTTTTAAGTAACTAAAATAATTTTCATTTTGAATTTGTGCGCCATTATCGAATCAACATGGCGACTAGTGGCCGTATGCAAGTACTACTTTCAAATACGACATAACAAGTTTGTATCACCTCTATACATCTTTGTATCTTTTAAAGTTGATGTGTTACCATGTGATTGAAACGTGAAAGTAACGAGATATTTAAAAACAAGTTACTCATTATCAACACAAAATTTTAACTGTTGATATAAAATCATGAAAAATTTAGCGGTATCACGTCAAAGCTGCCGAAATTTGGGAGTTCTGGAAAATGAAATTTCATGCAATTTGAAATATTCGAAAATATCTTGTACACTTAACCCAAACAATGATGATTTATACATTGCATTGGAACATCAATTGTACATAATACCCTCAGATCCGGATCGTGAAATAACTTCTGTAAATATTAACAATGAGTCAAACAACAAAATTATTGGTTTAGAATATACCAATATAACGCAGCAAGTATATTGTGCATATGAGAATGGTGACTTAATGACAATAAATATAGACTCCGAGTTAGACTGTGAAATGGTAACGCAAATAAATGGAGGCTTAAGCCGTATAAAACTGAGCCCCGATCATGAAATCCTTGTATTGGTAACATCTAACGATACCGTTATTTCTATGGTATCTAGCTTCGATATAATATCAGAGGTATTCTTTATAATTTATGTACGAAGTTTATATATCATAAGTAAAAGTATATATTCTTTATACTATAACTATTTCCTATGATATATCGTAGATAGATTTACAAGAATCAAATTTTGGTGAAAAACAATTTATAACGGTTGGCTGGGGTAAAAAGGAAACACAGTTTCATGGATCGATAGGTAAAGCTGCGGCTATAATTAAACCGGTAGAAATAAATAAAAATGACACTGACGATGGACTACCCAGAATAACATGGAGAGGTGATGGTTCTTTGTTTGCTGTGAGTTTCATACAAAAAAACAATGACATTCGTCAATTTAAGATTTTCAACAGGGAAGGTATTTTGCAATATACAAGCGAATTGTCAAATAATATGGAAGAGTCATTGTCTTGGAAGCCTTCCGGAAATTTAATAGCTACAACGCAAAAATTAATCAATAAGCATGTGGTATCTCTTTTTGAAAAGAATGGTTTGAAACACAGAGAATTTCTACTTCCGTTTGAAACAAACAATGTCACAGTAAGTCCAAGTTATTTGTTATTTAAATAGCCTGTTGTGTAAATATAATGTAACTCTTGACAGACGATAAAATTTTTGTTTTACGCAGGTAAAAGAAATATTTTGGTCTCCGGATTCAGATATTTTGACTGTTTGGTGTGAACAAAATAATGACAATAGTATAATATTACAATTGTGGACAGAAAATAATTACTATTGGTATTTAAAACAAACATTCAATTTCTCTATGGACAACCCACTGTTATATGGTTCATGGAGCTCTAGGACTAACTGTGGAAAAACATTAATTTTACTTACGCCACAGAATGTTTTGACTTATTCATTTCAGTGGACCATTAATCATAGTAAAGGTCAAAGTTTGGAGGACAAAGCAGTAGTTGCTGTTATTGACGGAAGAAAAGCTTTATTAACGGGATTTAAAATTGGCATAGTACCACCTCCGATGGCACATCATACTTTAGAACTTTCAGAACCGATCAATGCAATTGTCTTTGCGCCAAATATAAAAAATACGGAATCTTGGATAGATACCAATGCTTTCTTTTGTGTTCTAGACAATAACAAATTGGCAGTTTTTAAATGTACAGACGTAAGTATGTGTAATAATATTAATTATTATATATTTCATCATGTTACACACAATATATTTAATAAGATTTTATATACAATAGTTTTATTATACAGGATTCAAACGTTCTTGAATATAAGAATATAAGTACGTGCGAAATTAAATGGGATGTATCAACATTTGATACTAAGAATGTTATACCGATCATGCAACATTTCTTATGGTTTAAGGAAAATACTATATTGAGTTCTATTTCAATAGACAATCAAAGTATTTTGTGTATAATAAGTTTAGATCTTGAAAAGGATCATGCTATTGTAAAGTACGTATAAAAATTTTTAAATTTATATTCTATCATAATGTTACATTAATTCACTTTAATTATGTAACGTATGTATTAATTTTTTTTGTTAGACAAACACACATTATGGATGGCTTGATAGAACATATAATATGTTCCCCTAATGCAGATGAGGTCTTCGTGATAGTAGAAGGCTCCGTTTTAAAGTACAAAGATAATGAATTCGATTTCATTGGAATAAAGATACCAAACTTTTCTTATAAAGTAGATCTGATAGAACTTGGTACAAGATACGCAATAATATCGTTATCCCATGGCAATCGTTTGTCGATTGACAGTAAAGAAGTTGCAAATAATATTACTAGTTTCTTTTTACATTCCAAATTTTTACTTCTTACAACTTCACAACACACGTTGGTATGTGTTACTTTGGATAAAGAGGGATTAGAGCAATTATCTAAGCAAGATTTAACTATAAAACCATGGGAAAATAATATTTGTGAACGATCCGTTAATGGTATGCATAAATTATGATGGAACATTTGTCTTGGATTTGATATATATACATTGTTGTTTTATAAATCTAATAAGAAAAAAAATAAAATTTTTGCAGATTTAAATATAAGGAGAATAGAAAGAGGATCTTTTCTAATAATAGCTCTACCAAATGACTCTAAAACTATTTTACAAATGCCTCGGGGTAATCTTGAATGTATTCAGCCTAGAGCATTGTCATTGTATATTATTGGAGAACATTTGAAGAAGTGTGAATATTTGGCTGCATTTAATCTCATGAGGAAACAACGTATCAATTTGAATTTAATATATGATTACGAGCCACAGATATTTCTGCAAAATGCGAAGAAATTTGTTGAAGACATTACAAATCCGCAATGGTTAAGTTTGTTTTTATCTGAATTACAAAATGAAGATGTTACCTCTACGATATATTCGGACTGTTATTTAAATTGCAAAAAACAACAGGAAACGAATGGAAATAAGGTTTCGCTGGTTTGTAATTTGCTGAGAAGCATCTTGGAAGAAAAAAATAATGCGGATCATTTTATACAACCGATATTAATTAGTTTAGTTAAAAATCATGAACAGCAAGGTTTGGAAGGTGCGCTTAAAAAATTAAAGGAGATAAAAGTATCAGAATCGAAAGAATTTGTTGTCCAGAGTATATCGTCCGAAGATGCATTAAAGTATTTATTATACTTGGTGGATGTGAACGTTCTGTTCGATACAGCTTTGGGTATGTATGATTTTGAATTGGCAATGTTGGTCGCATCAAAATCGCAAAAGGATCCTAAGGAATATATACCATTTTTAAATAATTTAAAAAAACTCGATGAAAACTTTATGAAATATTCTATCGACATACATCTAAAACGATACGGATCCGCTTTGAATAATATATCGAAAGATACGGAGAGATTCGACGAGTGTTTGAATTTAATAAAAAATCAAAATTTGTATACGAACGGCTTGAAGATATTTAAAAAGGATAGTAAAGAGTATAAAGATATTGCACGAATTTATGGAGATCATTTATTGAGTAAAAATAAATATAAGGAAGCGGCAATAATGTTTCACAAGGCGAATGATTACGCTAACGCATTGAAGGTATATAAATTAGCTGCTTGTTGGCAAGAAGCTATTATTGTTTCAGCTTCCCTGAATTTAAGGTAACTATATATGGAATTACTTTAATTTTTAATTCTATTCGTTCTCCTCTTATATCTTCAAATATTACTCTGTAAATACAATATTTAGTCCCTCAGAATTACGTACATTATATAAGGAACTTCAAACAAGATTATACCAAGATAAAAGATACTTAGAAGCGGCTCAAATATTGATATTCTATTTAAATGACCCCGAAGGAGCTGTTGCAACGTTATGCGAGGGTAGATATTGGAAGGACGTTTTAAGAATTGCAACTGATGCAAAACGTTTAGATTTAATTGGTAAGTTTAAATAATTTAACTACTTTTTACAATCGCCATGTAAAGTAATTAAATTATATTTTAACTTTAATTAACCATTTTTTTTCTACGTAGAAACGCATGTCAAGCCTGGCATACAAGAACACGCCGAGTATATTACGGGACAAATTATTAAGAATAAAGAAGATTTCGAGAAATACAAAGTACGACTTGCAATAGTAAGAAAAGAAATGACAAATAAACAAGCACGAATTTATGACGAAACATTGAATGATAATATTCCATTGTCAAATAATGGGATTAACGATTTTCTCAGCGATACCAGTAGTGTTACAGATTCTATAACGAGCAAAGGATCGCGATCATCCACAACATCTAAGTAAATAAAATAAAAAGTATATTATAAATGTACATGTATATATTATAATTTGATCGATGCGATAATATTCCAATTGCATGATTCTTTTTTTTAGGAGAAGTTATAGATCAAGTAAAAATCGCAGGAAACAAGAGAGAAAACTCTTAAGTATGAAAGAAGGAAGTATGTTCGAAGATTTGGGATTAATGCGAGCATTACATGAAATTATTACCAAAACATATAAGCACAAAGGTGTGTGTATGTGTGTGCGATAATAAAACATATATATATATATATATTTTATATTATTAATTATATAATTTTCATGCAGATGAAGTGGATTTATTAACACAAATGTTGTTATATTTTAATGATGACGAAGTTGCAGAAAAGTTACAAGATATTATGAAAAGTTTTCTTGCAATTATAGAAAGTAGTAAATCGAAAATTTGGGATAAATCAGCGCCTATTAGTCTTTCACTTTATGAAGTTGTAAGTTTCATATAAATATTATTTACGATAAATATTATTCAATTGATTTTATGATTTTAGGATTCTATCGATACTTGTATATCAAAAAAATATCAAGAAACCCTTATACCACAGAAATTGATTGGTAAGTTTCCATTAACGACTTCATGTTTCTTAATATAGTTTGCAAATCAATTAGAAAAATAATTGTAATTATTTTGTAGAACCACACATAATGTATCCACCAGAAGAAACTTTATCTACAGGATATCTTCATATTTTTCAAAATAATATTAAATAAATAAAAAAATAAATATTTTTATCAAACCCACAAGTTCTTCTATCTTTTTTCCTTTTTGTTTCTCTTTTTATGTTTCATACTTATCCTAACTGTACAAAATTTAATGCTATTTTATAGACTTAATCTAATTATTTATAAAAAAAAGTTTATGATTTTACATAAATAATTCTATTATATATTTTATTATCCAAAAATAAACTAGCTAATATTTCGTAAATTGTGTTATTACTTGTCAAGAATTTTCTTATGTCACTTCTGATGTAATACAGTCATTCATTTATTTACAATCAAATGTATTTCCTTGTAATACAAAATATAAATAGCTGTGTATAAACTATATATATATATATATATATATATATATATATATATATATATATATATATATATATATGTATATATATAAAATTTTATCTATATATATTTTATCTCTACATATACATTTAAAATTCGCACAAGAGATGTACATTACCTTTGAAAATTATTGTACTTTATTTCGAGTCAAATTTCCCGTATACATAAATTTATACAATCTTTAATATATAGAATACATAAGAACTGCTAGTTTGACTTATGAAATAATAAGATTTTTTGAGTTAAGACATTTATGAATACATTTTTATAAAAGTATAAATTAAAATATATTTGTGAAATATTAATGTATTCCGCATATAGTACTGTTAAAATATATGTAGTGCTAATATATATAAAAAAAAAAAGGAAATAAACAAACAAAAAAAAACAAAAAGCTTTCATAACGATTCAAGGATAAAACTTAAAATGCAGCTTAATATTCTATTATCAAATACCATATGTTATGATTTCCCATGTTATATCTAATATTATTATAACAGTCCAAAATATATTCCTCTTTACTATATTCTCGTGCTATTCTATATTTATACTAAAAAATTATGGTATATAATTCTCCTAAATACATATAACACACCTTTGTATAAATGAGGCTGCAAGCTTCCAGAAACAATTCGTGTGTCAAATGTCTAATAAGACAAATAAGATTTTTCATTACCTATTTATAATTTAGTCTACATTTAAGATGATACAGTCCTTGTATAACCATAATACTAGATGGAATATAATCAATAGGTTTGATGACATTATAGGATAAAGAATTTCTTTCTGCAATTTTTATTGTTGTTAATGATATTGGTAAAAGGATATTAAGTTGTCTTGCTTTCTATTGCCATGGCAACTATAGTTGGGGATTTAAGTTCTGGACGAATACTAATCTTCATATATTTGGCATTTACATATTTCTTTCTCACAGCTTGATATTTACTTTTATCTGCATTAGTTATAATAACAGCAATATCCTTCACAACAGGTAATATATCTTCCTTAGTATAATTGCTATAATATTCTAATGTGCTTGTCCAAATACATTTATTTTCACTTTCTTCGTTATTACCAAGGATTCTATCGAAAATACATTACATGAAAAAATACTTGCACCTATGACAAAAAAGAGGAAAAAAAAAAACACGATAAATATTTTCGGATATAATACTTACACAAATGCCAAATATATAGCTGCCGCTGCTATTAAACTTGGCGAATAATGGCACATTTCATAATGTACTAAACTCTGTTCCAAAAAGTATTTGGCCATTGTATGATGTATGGGAAGTGCCTTTAGCCAATACAAAAAAAAAAAAAAGAAATTGAAATACGTCATTAAAATGAAATGGCCTCAGGTATATGGTAATGGATATTAAATTATTAATTATTATTACCTTTCCAGCTTTACTATATCTCCTTAAAAAATGAAGTGGTAATGGTCGTCCAAACGAAAAATCAAGAGTTCTTATAATGAGCAGTTCCATTTGCAAAATTTCTAATTTTGTGTATGCACTGTCAGTTATATACACAAAATCGCCTACATCTGGTGAATACATTTCTTCATATTTACTAGCTATAAACATCGCCGTTACACCTACTAGCTGTAATCTTTTCCTATCTATAGTCTTGTATGACTGTTATAAGAAAATTTATAGCATATTAATTATTGGAAAAAATAGAAAATAAAAAACGAAAAAGAAAAAGAAAACTTAATAGTTATATTTCATTTAAAAAAATAACAAACCTGAAGAAATCTATCAATTATGGCAATAGTAAGATATAATGTCTCTTGCATAAGATGAAATTGTTGATGTACTTCAATGAGCCAATCTATAAGAACACTCCTCATTTTGGGAGTGACTTCTTGTCCGTTTAAATAATCCTTTTTAATAGGAAATCTTTTTTCTAAACTTCTTAAATATTCATATATATCATTACAGTACATAGAAACCAGAATTGGATTTTCCTTATCCGTTTCATCTATATCCTCAACAGTCATAAGATCAGAAGAAAATGATTCTTTTTCTTTTGTTGTAGTTATCGTAGGTGCTGGTGGTAATGAACTTGTTTCTATTGAGACTTGAACTTTTGGTATGGGTTTAACTAATTGCACTTGAGGCTTTTCTTGTACTTTTGCAGACTTTTCTTTGACTTTTTCTATTACTTTTTCAACTTGTTTAACGTCATTCTTCTTCTTATTGATTACTTGTTTTTTTTCTTTTAACAATAGACTACTTCTATCAATAGGTTCTGCTCCTCTTTGTGTATTTACTTTATTTCCTAATTCTCCAAATACAGCTCTTTTAGTTGTTACTGTTCTTGCGGTAATAGATGACTTCGCATTTATAACATTTTCTTTATTAACATTATTCTGTAATCATTTTTTTTTTCAATTAATAATCACATAAACTAAAATATAAAAATAATTAAATAATAAATTTAAAAGATATGGAAAGATTTCATGTGTAATTAAATAATATATATATATATATAAATTTTTTTAAAGATATATATACATGTCCTATACACACATACACACATAGAGCAGCAGACAGACAGTAGACAGACAGTAGACAGACAGACAGACAGACAGATAACAGCAGCAGACAGACAGATACATACACACACACATGTGAATGATCTAATACAATTTTCATAATACATCATAAATATAAATCTACATTTAAAACAAAATCTTATGACTATGATAAAAATAAATATAATATTATTATATTATAGTTAAAAAGAATAAGCGAAATGCATATTTATGAATATTTCTATCAAAGTTAAGATAGGAAAAAAAAATTAAAAGAAACCAGTTGAAGAAATAATTTGAATGAAAATTATTTTCGTATAATAACTCGAGCTAATAGGTAAATATCATCTTGTAGAATGGGTCATTTTTAAAGCTTATGGAACGATTTATTAAAAGGAAAAAACACGTGCGCAATATAATGCTACTTTTTTTCTAAAGCCTTTAAAATTATAATAGGGCATTTAAAGATGTCAGGCACAGGGACCGTTACCCTATCATGCTGACCTCCCCTCGTTAGATATTCTAACGAATGTAATTATCAATGTATTTTCTAATGTATCTTAGAAAAATATTATTTACTCACCATAAGCACTGGTCGATTTCTTAGCGCCATCGTCAACTCTGATAAAATATAATCTTTCTTAATACAAAAATACAATTCCTTTAAAATAATCTTTATCTTTTAGATGCTTGCCAAACAACGTTCACCTCTCGTAATAACGACCTCAGCGGTTTGAATTTGTTTAGCTGCTAGACCGGAAGTTCACCCTCGATAGATGGCTACGTACGATATACAAATGGCGCGAAAAATTCATTTCTTGATTGGCATTCCAGTTTTACGAGGGAATATTTAAAACTCAAACTTGTTTTAACATGCGATTACACGTATATTTTTATTTGTCTACTCGTGATAAAAAAATTTTTTTATTTCATTTTCAATTTATACAAAATCGTTCGTGAAATCTTTGATATTCTTTTTTAAATTAAAAAAAAGAAGTAATGAAATCGATCATTTTTCGTCTGAATTTTGTTTGTTTTTTCTTTTTTTTTTTTTTTTTAATATCTCGCACTGTATGCTATTATATATGTATCTTGTTCATAAATTATTTAATTATATTAAAGGGAAATAATATTTAGGAAAAATATTGAAAAATGAATCATATAACTAATTATGCGGTATATGTCAGTATATATATGTTCCAATATGTCATCTATATTCTGTTGATTGTCAATCATGCGAACGTCGTAGTATTACATATTTTGATTTATATATATATAAAGGAAAAATAAAATTGTTTAACATGTCTATTAACATAGACATTAAATTAAAACGTGCCAGTAAAATATATCACGAAGGGGTTCGTCTCATTTATTATTTTGCAGTATATGTCAATAACAGACAGTAAACTTGAGGTTATGTTTTAGGAGATTGTCACTGGTCTTATATTATTACAAACAAATTCCGATTTAAAGCACGATGGTATATTCCTTACAATGGAAGGTTCAGTTAATTTACAATTAAGTTCAAAAAATGTTGGTATCTTTGAAGCTTTTTATAATTCTGTAAAGGTTAGTCGATGCTTGTCTTCATTCTTCTGAGGCTCTTCATTTTATATTTCAAATACCGTTTTACCTAATATCATAATTGACAATAGAACAATTAATTTACAGCCTATTCAATTAGTACAATATACTTTAGATGTTGCTCCTGCTGGCAAAATACCAAGCAGTAGAATACCGTTTGAAATACCCTTTGAATTACCATTAAAACCACGAGGGAAAAAACCATTGTATGAAACTTATCATGGAGTTTTTGTGAATATACAGTATTTGATACGTTGTGATATAAAAAGGAACTTTCTTGCAAAGGATGTAAGCAAGTCATTGGAATTTATTGTGGAAGACAAATTCACTATTAAAGTCGATAAAGAGCATAGTAAAATTGTATTTTTTAAAATAACACCGGAGTCCTTACAAAATACAAGAGATAAAGCTAATGTTCCGAGATTTTGTATTTCAGGAAGATTAGATTCATTGTATTGTAAGATTTCAGAACCATTGAAAGGCGAGGTAAAAGTGTTTAATTGATCTTTATGATTATTTCTTCTAATTTAACTTTTGTAAAATTATAATTTATGTATTTAAGGTAGTAATTGAACATTGTGAAGCTGTTATAAAATCAATTGAATTGCAATTGGTAAGAGTAGAAACGTGTGGCTGTGCAGAGGGATATTCGAGAGATGGTAAATCAATCAACCTAAGACACATATAAATATCAACAAGTAAACTTTATAGAATTACTTTCAAATATAATATATTTTACAGCAACAGAAATACAGAATATACAAATAGGGGAAGGAAATGTATGTACGAATTTACCCATACCTATCTATATGATATTTCCAAGATTATTTACTTGTCCCACTTTAAGCACAAGTAACTTTAAAGTCGGTAAGAAATTTTTTTGATAAAAAAGTTTGAAAGAAACGGAAGTCTTCTTTAATATTAATTTAGCTGATTTTTTAATATTCCATTTTATCTGATTTCAGAATTTGAAGTAAATCTTATTATTATATTTGAAGACGATTATTTAGTCACTGAAAATTTTCCTATAATACTTTCCAGATACTAACTACTATTGATATAAAAATATATAAACTGTAGTAGCACATAAATGCAATTACTATATGATTTGGCAATAAAAATATTTGTCTTAAGTTAGTTAAATAATGTATTAATTTTACATTATGTACACAAAATATTATTTTTTTTATATATCAAATATTTTTATATATTAGTTTATATAATATAGAGTATAAGTAATAATTTTCTATATAAAAAGTGTAAATTAAAAGATATTTTTTTATGCCCAAACAACACCAGAGTTATTTATAAGTAATAGTGTGTATATTTATGCAGATTATATCAGATTGTTAAATTTTATTAAAGTTTTTCTCTTGCATTAGTCAAGTCCAGTTTTTTGGACAAACAATCTGTAATACTTTTCTACTTGCTTATTATGCGTCAATCCAACTGAAGCTAATAATATGACATACCCAAGCATGAAAGTTAATAATTTATGCTGTCTAAACCAGTCTAATAATCCAGAGCTTTCATTACTCCTAAAATATAAGAAACATAATATATTAAAATTCATTAATTTTTATGATAAAAAATATTTATAAAGATTTTCAAATGAATGCTACCTTGTTGGATGAACTTCTTGACTATAAACAAGAAGATAACGAATCCTTACTAAATCACTGTTGGTAACTAAATAATATTTATCCGGAACTGATTCAGATAATGTATTTTGTATTCTAACTCCTGAATTATGTTTCTTTATAGTAGGGTGATTAATAAATTCACAAAGAGCTACACAACTCAATTCGCTACCAAGAACACTGCCACCCCATCCATAGCCTACTGGACTATATGGTAAACTTACTCCTAATTCACTTGAAAGATATATTCCTTTTCCAAAAAGCGATTTCTACAATACAGCAAAATTATATATTAAAGAATAAAAGTTCTACAAAAATATTGTGTATTATAGATGCTATATAAATTATATTGAACAATTAAAATAATATTATTATTATTATTATTATTAATTTTACCTTACACATGTTCTGTTGTAAACCATAATGTAAAATAGAATGAAAATTTTCTAAACGACTGCCATGATATGCATATAATGTTGAATAACCTTGCCCATTAGATTTCCACTTTTCTTCGGCAGTTGATTGCTTTGCACTTGCTATTTGAAATATTAAATTTGGTGCAGCAACTTGCATTTCTGATGGTACTCTCCTTAATACAGAATCATACTGCAATAACAAACTTTATCAGTATTATTATATATGCAATTTTTAAATATTACATTTGCTTTTATAATACATATTGATGCTTACATTTTCCTTACTTATACTTTTAATATAAGGATCTCTCAATCTTATTAACACCCAATGTAACAAGTCTATAGCTGGCCCATAATTAGCATATACATTTGGCTCATGGAGTTCTCTAAATATTACTGCCAATGGAGGTATCAGTTCTACAGTTTTTCTCTAAAATTAAAAAAAAAAAAATATATATATATATATATATAAGTGTGTGTGTACGCGCGCACGTATGTGTGTGTGTATGTGTGTGTAATTAATAATATTGACATATAAATTTATGGATCTATATTAATGTCAGAATATATAAAAACCATGTTTGGATATTATACCAAAGCTTCTATATCCTTGCATTCATTTTTTATATACATAGGTGGAAATGGTCTTAAACAAGTATCATAACGATACGTATTACATGCTGATATAAAGAGAGACCACTTTAAATCTGCAGCTTTTGGATCCTTTTCTAGTAAATGCTTAAGAAGTATAATTTTCTTTTCTGTGTCATCTTGATAAGGTGTAGTATCCATTTTTGTTCCATTTAATATACCCAAGTTGGTATTAACCATCATTTTCTCTTCATTAATGTCAATTTTATTGTCACATTTTGATTTCATTGCACTTATTTGATGACTTTTTTCCATATATTCCATTGTTAATGATAAACTATTGTACCTATATATGTATATATATATATATATATATTTGATATTAATTTTCTTTTTTATTAACACATTTTTAATAAAAATATTTGTTACTTCAATAAATCACAAAATATATTTAGTACATTTAAATTATATTTTCACTAAGGATTTTGTAAAATTATTATTGTTATCTATTTTTGGATTTTTATATTGGTTTAAAACACATTTACTTCAAATTAGACATTATCTCGACTCGCTTAAGTAATGTTTACATAAAATGTCAAAGTCCAACTGATATAACTTCGATTTTAATGTCACTAGAAATGTTACCATACATTCATGAACAATTAGCAAAATAGATAAAAAGATGCATAACAAAATTATTTAAATTATTCATTTAAAAAATTAATATATTTACATATAAATTGAATTAATGCATTCATTGAACCTAAGCTTTCTCTCATTGCTAGACAATTTTTTATAGTCTAGTAAAATTGTTTTGATCTCAACGAGATTGTCTAGAAAATTAAATTTTTTTTTTATTAATAAGATAATGATAATTCTTGTTTATTAAAATTAAATACTTTGTATGCAAAATCTTTTAATTTATTAAACATTAATAAATATATCTTCCAACGAGTAGATAAAACATAACCTTTGTTCTTATAGTTTTATGTGAAAAAATACGTGGTCGTATTTTTTTAAGAAATACTTCGATAAAGTAAAAATCATGAAAATATAAACTTTTCCTAAGAAGAATATCGAATAATATAATGAAAGAATTATTATGACTAACAAATATATTTCAATGTTCTTACTATTAGAAGCTTGGTAACTTGTAGCCTTTAATTTCAAACATTTCAACACGTACACAATTGTTATCAATACAAATACTTAACTTGCTGAGAAAAGGTACTTACACTTATGTTACAAGAAATTTATATAAAATATTGAACATTTTCCTAATAAGTTTTGAGATTTATGACGTACGCTACTTTATTTCTCTTTGTTTCGATATTCGTTTGTCAAATATCGCGTTTTCATTTATATATATATATATATATATATATATATATATATATATATATATTTATTTATTTATTTATATATATCGAACAGATGGAAATTTGTTTCGATGTTCGTTTATAAAAAAAAAAAAAAAAAAATAAACAAAGTGTAAAAAGTATTTTTCTAAAAATTTTATTAGAGATCTTATAAAAAATTATTATTGCGTATAAAATATTTTAAACATGTGAGAATATATAAGATATATCAGTGTTCATCGTATTAAAAAATATATACAATATGTAGCCAATGCTACCCAGTGGCTAGCAAATCCAAGTTGAGACCATTTTTCAATAGTATGAATATAACTATATCCTGTCTCTTGTAACTCTGAAGTATCAAACATAAGACCCAAGTAAGCTAAATGAAAAATTGTTAATACTGTAAACATTATATTTGTTGCAATAACCCAACAATTATAAGAGTTGTTTAAGTGAGTACACTTATTTTGGGTACACTCTTTTGACCCAATACATGCGTCAAAAATATTAGCGAGCATCATTCTAAGTTGATGCTCTACGTACGTATATAAACCAAGACTCAATAATACTGCTCCCAATTGAAAATTCAATCCATGCAGAAGAGAACTTGTTAGATAAGTAATAGTTACCGCTCCAAATTTTCCTAAATACTTGAGACTTGGACGGAATATATCTAAAAGAAATGAGCAAATTAATCGTCATTAAAATAATAAATGTTTCTTTCTTTTTTTTTTCTTTAACATACATTTTTTTAACCAAAAATGCATTGGTATATTCCAATATACAACAACTTGAACGAGTGAACGTGGTAGTTCAATTTCTAATGGTTTAACAATGGATATTAATGAAAATGGATATCCTCCTAAGAATAATATAGCTGAAGCCATGTATGAGATAAAATAATGGGATGTTCTGAAAGATAATGCATCTCTATAAGCTATTAGCCACCTGAAACATAATAAACCTTCATTAATATATGACAACAAAGAAAAAAATATTTTGTATTTTGATACTAACTTCCATGAATTGTCCGGAAGTATCCATTGTATCCAACAGTTTGACATACTTAAAAAAAGGAATGAACAAATAGTATATCCAATTACAATCAATAACCACCACTTCCCCTATGATATAACAATCATATTAAAGCACAAAATAATGTAGACAAAATAAATGAATTGATTAATAAAATATTAATAACTATACTTGCTGACTTGGCCGGCGTAAGGCCAAATAATCTTTCAATGGAACCCATGGACCAAAGAACGAAGTAGCTGCACAAAACATATATCCCATGTAACTGTAAAAATCTGGTATATCGTTAGATTCAATACTATCCGCAGCAACACTAATAGTTTTCATTGCCATGGTCATAATTATACTGCGTACTTTATGCCAGATTATTGGTTTCATATAAAATTCGCTGTAAAATAAAATCATAATTCAAATTATAATTATCCGGATGTATAAATGAACGTAAATTATGGCCATGAAATTAATTTGAGATAATTTTAATCTAATCTTAACAGTAAAAATAATATATACCAATGTGCAATTATAAAAAGTGATGGCAAGAAGACTCCTATGTCTTTGTAATATTTCTTTGGTATATGTAAGGTAATGTAAGAGAGTATAACGAATAATACTAATAAAAACAAACATTCTTGCGCATAATGCTGAATAATACATATTCCAATAATCAGGGAAAATCCATGAAACAATCTATCAGAAATAGATTCTGCAACATTAAATAATATCATGAAAATATACTAGCATAACAACGTATATATATAAAATAAATTAAATCCTTACGCATTTGAGATAAAAATCGAAAAATAAACATTGCAAGAAACAGTGGCAACATATAAAATCCTGTATCATAGAGCGTAGGTACAAGACAATATTGGTAGAGTT
This sequence comes from Dolichovespula media, assembly GCA_911387685.1. NCBI lineage: Eukaryota > Metazoa > Arthropoda > Insecta > Hymenoptera > Vespidae > Dolichovespula > Dolichovespula media. Next base: position 8,390,425 of record OU426861.1, on the reverse strand, counting down.
CTGAAAGTGTTTCTCCTTCCGCATCTTCGTATTCATAATCATATTCTTGTCCATGATGATAACCAAGTCCAATGAAGTCATTTTCGTCATCATAAAATACTGTAGTATCTACATCATCCATCACAGCTATTTATCCTCCAAAGACTTAATGACATACTTACAACTTAATGCAACATCCTATTTTTTAACCTGAATGTGCCCTAAATAATTATAAGAGAAAATAAGGAGACAATAATAAACTGTTATGTAACAAATACTAAACAAAAAATACTAATTGTGTGCAGATATTTTAGGCGAATTCAATTAGCACAAACCTTGTATACAAGTAAACATACCGATTAACGAATATTTAGTTTAATGTATTGTACGAATTAATAATTTTTTCTTTGATTGCGTTTCGCATATTAATATACTGACATAATGATTAATAATCAAGGTAATAGCGTTTAAATAGTATATTCTACGATATTTCGAGAAATATACTGTAAGATGCACAATCCCATCTTAACTATGATGGCCGAAAATACCATCATTTATGGTTTTTTTTTATATCATGTACAAGTATAACCTATATTAGGTGATAAAGTAAATAAGCTATATTTATTTTCTTTGTTTTGCAATTAATAAAAATTACCAGTATTCAGAGGAGAACCGAATGATGTTTTGTATATTTAAGCAATTTTTTATATTTGATATTTATTGTGAAAGTTTAATATATTTCTATCATACATAAAAAAACATTAATATTTAATGTGAAACATAATTGTAAATATTTAATAATTATCTAAAAAAAATACGACTATGTTAAGTCAATACAACGATATCGAAGAAGATGAAGAAGTCATATTTGAGGTATCTAATAAGAAGAAAAATGATTTTTTGTGTTTACATTTAAATATTATCATCATTGTGTATTATTATTTTTAGGGTAGTGATTTGTATGAACATTTATCCGCACAGGGATATGTAGATTTTGAAACTGCAACGGTTCCTAAATCTCAACTGACGTCACAAAAGAAATCTACCTATTTGGTACTCCATTTTAATGTTATGTATTTTAACTTGTTTTTATATTTTCAACATAACTTAAGTATTTTTTTCTTTTCTTTTTTAGAATGCTAACATTATCAATGATATAAGTAGAAATATTTATAAATATATATTAGATTTAAAATCTTGGATAACACAGGTATGTTTGTTTATTGACATAAAAAGTAATATAATTTTCATAAAATTATTTCATGACAGGACTGCAGTTTATCCAAAGAACAATTGCAAACTATTTCAAGCGCCAAAACACTTTTAGATGATCATGCATGTGCAATTAACAGTTGTACACAGAAATATTTTCCTTCTACACCATGGAAGTATGGTTTTACTTTCTATCATATATATATATATATATATATTGTCTCATTATGTTGACAGACTTTTATTTATTTATAACAGGAAAATGTTAAGGAATTTACTTGTTAATGGTACAATAATAGCTTCTTCTACGTACTTAATGTTTTGTAAACACAAAAAAGCTTCAAATGTTATAATAACATTCTGTATATTATATTTCACTGGTTATAGAAACTACAAAGATTTACAGGCACAAAAAGAATTAAAACAATTAGTATTATTACAAAATGAATTTTATGATTTATGTAATAAAGGGTTAAAAATTTTGAAACATGGTTACAAGTTAAAAATCAATTCTAAGAAAACAAATCAACCATTTCAGTAAGTATATTTAATAAATAATATTTTTTGAAGTAATTACATATATATATATATATTTAAATCAAAATAATATTCATTCTTATCTGATTAGTAATCTCATGGGAGAAAGATTAATATACCTACAACCAATAATGGAAAATTTAATTAAATGTATGGAAGATCTTTGTCAGATTTACCATCATGTCATTTCTATTATGACAGAACAATTTCCTGAAGATGTTTTTAATCAATTTGTAATAACAACATTTGAAGATAATGCATTTAAAATACGTGGAGAAATTAACTATGAAGTATTGAAGGTGATTATAAAAAGGCTCTAAATTCTATATCTTTTTGTACTAATTGTACATTTTATATTTTTGAACAGCAATTATATTATACTTATGTTCTTATGCAATCGGAATTATTATATTTACTGGCTATTGCATATGATACTAAAACATGGTCTACAATTTGTGATAAAATTTCCAAAGGAAACTTAATTTATATTACTTATAAATTGAATAAACAATTGATAAAATACAAGAATAAATTGTCTCCGTGTATTAATTCTTATTATAATTGTAAAGTGGAACCAGTTCAATATAATTTTAAGTAAGTTATCGCTTAAAAAAATTTTAATGTTAGATCTAATATCAAATTTAATGTCATTACTGATAAATTATTTTTATTTCTAGGGGTCCAGTTACATCGAAATGGCAAGATATTTATTTACATTTGAATTTAACATCCAATAAAATTCAACAGGCATATGATCGTATAATATCAATGATTAATGATATTGATACATGCACTGATGATACTTCAGCTAATAATGAGATGTTAGAAGAAATGATGCAGAAAATGGATGAAGTGTATAAGCAAATAGATGTAGCTAGAAATTTTGCTGAATTTAGTAGTTTATTAATAACAAAATTAAAATATAAAAATTTCAAAACAAGTTATACAAAACAAGATACCAGAATACAAAACGTAAATGAAAATTTGCCGGTAATAATTGATAAAGAACCAGAAATACTCGATGAGGTGTTCGAAGAATATATCAAAGAAGAATATTTGAAACCTTTGTATGAAGAAAATCAAGAGATCTTATTACAAGAATATAAGTTAGATAAATTGTTGGCAAAGAATTTTATGAGTGAATTAAAGGAAGCTTTAATTGATAAGCATAGAACAATGTCAGAAAGAGAATCTAAAGCACTTCAACGTATGTACAGAAACGTAATAAATAGTGCAAATGATTTGGGGAGTAATAACTCAAAATCTTCGATACCTATACCACCTCCAATACCTTCTTTGATCAATAATTCCATATCGCTGCGCAATAATGATTCTATTAATTACGATAATAGTAACATTTTTCCTATAGAATCGACAGATACATCGAATATTGGAGTATTTCATAAACAAACGTCAAATGTAAATAATATCATAGAAAATATTAAATATGCTGATGCCAACAATGAGTCGACGATTGAAGATAACGAAGATAGTACTGTCTTTAGACCATTATCATTGAAAAAGTTTCAAAATCCCGTTATACAATTTGGATTAAATATGCCTCCTCAGTTATTATCTATGAACGAAGAAACTTTTATAGGTAGTGGAGAAAATTCTGAAAGTGACATTGAACCAGAGAATGATACATCGATTGCATAATATTCTGTATTCATTTATAAAAATAAATAATAACAAGTTTGAATAGTTATTTTTTACACGCAGATGATGTTAACCGATAATGCGATATTGCCACCAATGACATAATTATAATCAATTATTCAATTGGAATAGAATTAATTGTTCAATAAGAAATTATATAAATTTTATTTCAATTAAGGTGGTATCTTTTAATTGCATATAAAAATATGCGATTACTTTGTTTAAAAGAAAATTGATTGGATTTTTTTTTTTTTTTTTTTTTACAAAACCAGGTTTATAAAATGTCAGTTTTCTATGTAACACTTCTTTATAACAATTTTGTAATTTTGTTGACAATTTCAGAATTGTCTTTAATTATTTTTGATGCTATTGCCATTTATGGCATACTTTCATATGCAGTAATATATTTAACTGCTTTAGTATATTTTCTTTCAGGTAAGAAAAATATGTGTACTGTATTTTTATATATAACATTTTTTATATAACAGTAGTACATATATTTTATAAGCATATGTGTTCTGTTTCATTTTACAGTCGTGAAATAATTTATGTATCATTTGTTCGAAATATTATTTCACATAGATGTATATATATATATATAATTAACCAGAAGCAGCTAATATCGATATTGTAGCAACAAAATCTTGGATCATGGTGTAAAAGTCTTGTTTAATGTAAGGTGACAAATACAGCATTCATTATTCAAACAAATGGAATGATTCTCTTTTGTGTAAGTACGTGATATAATAAAATGATATTATTTTTAGACATGAAATTTTATATATCCAATATTAACATGTGTGTCACTTGTGACCAGCACAGATGTGTCCACCATTTACAGAACAAAGAATTACAACAGATGCTGTTAAATGCATCGCAGTCTTAATGAAAAGACTTTAGCTTTTTCACTCATAAATAAAAATTATCTCACAGATAATCTATCTTGTATTAACTTATCACTGGAGCTATGTGCATATAATATACAAATGTATACAATATAGTATTTAGATGTAAGCATCTTTATGTACTATGTACAGATCATTTTCACAAGTTCTTTATATTTTAGGCTTTCCCTAAATAATCAATTTTTGCAAAAAATTATAATATGAAAACACCATCATAAATTGGGTTTCTTAGATATTATTATTTCTATATTGTACGTGTTTTCTTTTGAGCAAAGTAGAAAAATTACTTTGAAAATAAAATATATTAATTTATGTTTTATTATGTGATGATCATAGTTGCTTAGAACCTTCCGTTTTTTTTGTTGCAGGAGGAATACTTTGTGTTAATGATGGATTTCTGACATTGGATTTGGAATTGCTTGTTAAAATTTCTGCTGGTTTTTCTGTACTATTCTCATCGATAGATGAAATTTTAAATTTTTTTTTAGGCTCGTAAATATCATCTTTTAATTCTTCCTTTCCTAATTTTTCTTCTTTTGCAGTTGGTGTCATTGGAATTGTTGAAGCAGGCACTTCTTGCATTGCTGTACTTTCTTTTTGTATGTTTTTCTTAACTTGCTCGTCTGCTTCTAAAATTTCTTCCTTATCCATCATTTCAATTAGTTCATCTAATTGTTTTTTATTTAATTTTACATCTTCTTTTCCTATAAGTTCTACAACCTACACAAAGAATAAGATTGAAATATTTTTCTTATATATTCTTAATATATAAGAAACATAATATTAATTAAATTTTACCTTCAATACATCTTCAATTTTAATAGCACCATCCCTGTCGTCGTCAATTTTCCCTAGTATTTCTGCTATTATTTTCAATCTGTGTTCATCTGGTACACTTTGTATATTTTTTATAGCCGCGATTAGTTCATCTATTTTCACTAGTTCTTCAACAGCTTCCGTATTGTTTTTTTCTTCTGAATTTAAAGCTTGTATTTTCTTTTTAACCTGTTTCTCTGATTGTTCTAGTTCTAACAGAACTGCATCCATCTTTTTAATCATCTTATTAACTTTATTGAATAATCTGTTGGCTCCTTTGGATATTTTTATATTATCAATATCTACTTCACCCTTTGCTTCTGCTTTAATTTGATATAATTCTTTGACATCTTCCTGATACTCTGCCATCTCTTCCTTAAGCTCTTTCAATTCTTCTTTTTCTACAGACATTTTCTTTTTATCCTAAAATGTAATAATAACTTTTTTATCGTGTATATAAAACAATAAAAAATAAAATTTATTGTCATTTAAGATACGAACCTTTTCTAATGTATCAAGAGCTTGCTCAATAACTTTGACATCAGTCGCTGTAATTTCATCTTTTTTAGAATCGTCTGTAAAAATAATGGGTTTTTGTCCTGTCTCTTTCTTTTCCGTTTCTTTTTGTTCTTGTCTTTCCTCTTCGATTTTACGTTCTTCCATTTTGATGATTTCAATATTTGCTCTATGATCCAGCTTTCCTTCTTTTTCTCCAATAGCACATTTAGTACGTGCAACCACAGTTTCAGGCAATGCTGATATAGTTGCTTTTAATTTATCTGACATAGGAATGGTGTCAGGTACCATAAGTGCTCGAGATAAAAGCAATAACGATGGTGGAACTTTTTTAATTAAACTCAAATCTAACCACTGTAATAGCTGTTCCTTTAGCTTAGTATCTGGCAATCCGTATGCTCGCATTGCACGTGCTCTACAGGCTTGCTGTAATTCGCTCCTTGTTAAACTATCTACACCTTCTTTCTGAATTAACTGTTAAACAAAAAACAAAGAAAAAAGTAAAATTTTGTTTATAATAATTTTAATCAAAGTTAAATAAAATTAACGAGAAACGTACTTTATCATCAGCAGAAAGACTTCTCAACCGCATTCTAAGCAGAAAACGTAGAAAGTTTGTAGTACCAAGCGTTTGCACATCCAATACTCTACATAAAGCAATCAATTGTGGTCGAGATAAGGAATCTAAAGTGATCTCATCCTCAAAATGTTTACTAAATTTCATAATTTCGTCGTTAGTCGTCGTGGTACTGGTCGTACGAATTTTATAAAAAAATTCAGCGAACTCTTTGGCTCTTTGCGATTTATGATCTGACGATTGTAATGACATATCATCCAATGTCTTTTGTAAAAATTTCGCCATTTCAATTTTAACCTAAAATAAATAATTATTCAAACTAATTAATTAATAAAGTAATTGATATACTTTTAAAGAACAATTAGTAATATAATCAATAAATGGGTTTTATATTTTTAAGCAGATCATATAAATGTATTTTTACCTTTAAAGCTTGTTTTAATTTATCTTCTTTTTCAGTGGCAGTTTGAAAAGTAGATGGCAATAAGCCAGGAAATAATTTAATTGCAACAGGAAGTAAAAATTCCATAAATGGTACAATGATGAATACGGAAAAAGGTATTAATCTAAACATATCTCCTGTTGTTTTAATGAGCTAATAATAATTAAATAATACAAAATTAGTACATAAATATTTAACTAATAAATACTAAATATATAAGAAGTTCAACGATACCAGATGATTTGACGAACTTATTTTTAAACTGGGACATTAAGACAGTATCTGGCAAACTTCCAATATACTTCTTATACATTTAATTTATTTATATTATTAAACATGATACAATAGATAGATTATCTTTAATTGTATATAAAACAATGTCAGATACATACCAATCTGTGTTCTCTTCTACTTAATTCTTTACCCTGCAAGATTCTCCAGATCAATTTTAAAGAAATTTTCATATCTAGTCCTAGTAATCTAAAACCATGATAATAATGCATTATTTCTGCCTTAACTTTTTGCAATATTGTAGGTTTCTTCTGGACTACAGCTTTGTCAGCCGACAAAACAATATTTTGAGGTTTCTGCTCGGTTAATTTTTCTTTTTGTTCCTTTTGTTCTTTGATACTGTTCACAGTTTCTTCAATTTTTGAAGATGGTTCTTGTCCATACAATATTGTAGATCCAGAAAATGATCGAGTTTGTAAATATATCATATTTTTTGGATGAGCATCCAATAAAGCTGACTCTATTAAAATTTGATTGTACGTTGGTCTCTTTACATTTATGTAAATGAGACTTGGGATACAATTTGTATGATTATTACTGTACCATGATTTTAGATACCAATGTTCTGAAAAATAAAGAAAAAAATTTTTTAACAATAAGTATGTTTATTGAAAGCTGAATTAAAGAAAAAAAAAAAAAAAGAAAATAAATTGCTTTATTATTTTTTATATATAATTTACGTATATATAATTTATATATACGTTTTGGAAAATACAGTTAGACGCAAATAAACATTTCATATGAATATATAGTTTTATGAATTATGAGTAGAATGACGTATACAAACATAACCTATAATATGCATATTATCATTAAATAGAAAGATAAGCAATTATTACGAAGACGAAATGATAATTTCAAAAAAAAACTATATTGTATATCATGTACATTGTGTTTATTCACTGTTATATAAATGCTATAGATTATTTGTTCGAATAAACTACCACATGCACACAAATATTCATACATATACATATACACAAGTTGTTTTTATAAACTACTTCTTTAATTCGTAATAAAATTAAGAAATTATAATAATACATACGCCTGATTATTCTTCCATGTGAATTCAACAAAGTTTTCGTATATATTAAAGGATTCATTTCGAACTATTTTTGTAGTATTTTCTCGATAATTCTCAGAGCTGTGACTTTCTGCAACCATGCATGCAACTACTATCAACCATTAAAAATTTTCTATTCTGAATGTAATGAAACGAATTAAAAGGTTCATTTCCATCGAAACTTGTTAAACTTTAAACTTCACTTGAAGAGGTCTGATTTACAATAGTCACGATAATTATTAAGCACGATACGAGTAACCAATCATAGTACATCTTCGTCGAGTGCAATAAAAATTACCCTTTTTCAATGCATCTAATGAAAAAAATTATAAAATTTAAATTTTTTCTTAAAGAGAAGAGATCTCGTTTCAAATTACTTACTGCCAATTTTTGTATTTTCTTTGGTTATTATCGAGATGTTATTAAATATACGACTTCCGTGAAATTTAATAAAAAATTATTCAAGTACCGTAAGTGATCAACATCGTTTCAATTATGTAAATTTTTAAATATTTTTTGTACAATTTTTATGCGTATATTATATATACATATATATATATATACATACATACATACATATATATATATATATATATATATATATATATATATTTCTCGAGCATACAATTTTCGATAATATTTATTTAGCATATTTCGATATATATCGATATTGAATAGTTCAATAAAGCAGTTTTGCCAACTGCGTTTGGACATAAAAAGAAAAGTCGTCAGTTATATTTGAAGTATAGGAATGCATTCGAAAAATTTTATATTAGTTAAAAATGAGATAAAAACACTTTTCTGTGATATTTGACGTAATTGTTGGATTAAAATAATAATTTTTTACTTGGACGCATTTTTGTAATTATTCTAATAAAACGTGAGAAGTTGACGAAATCAGATTATTATAGTTGGGACGTGTGTTGCTTAAACAACATCTTGTACAAGTGCAGCTGATTTGGCATTTGTCAAAAGGTTAATATTAGTTAATACAAATAAATAATATTTCTATAAAGAAATAATGCATTTTATTATGCTTTTGTTAATGCTAGATTAGCGTGTTATATGCGGGTAGAATGTGTACAAGAAGAAATATGATTTTAGAATCATTGATAGCAAACAATAACTTATGTGCTTGAAATCCTGAAAACAATAAATTCATATTAAAATGTGCCTATTAATTTGTGTTTATCCCAATTCACTTCTGTACGCAAAGTTTCAAACTTTAAGTGTCATAACTCTAACATATATTTATACTTATTTATAATCGAACAATTTTCATTAAATTTTCATAAAAATTTAAATTTAAATATTTGCGATTATTAATAAACATTAACAAATTACTAAGTTAATAGAAAGGATGAATATTTCTATTTATATCATTTTATAATTTTCAGATAAACTTAAATTATACTTTTAAATTATATATCAAAAAAGATGCTTCATATGGACTTATTGGCATATTAATTAAATATAAATTTTTATCGAAAGTAATTTAAGTGATTTAACAAAACTATGTTATATACTTTATATTCTTTATCACAATGTTCAAATTGGAATCTTATATAACACCTATAATTCTCAGCTATGTTGCGAAATACGTTAAAAATTTTAAACCAGAACAATCGCAGGTATGTTTTTTAAAGGGAAATTTATATATATATATTTTTTTAAACAATTAGCGAATTCTTTAAATAATGAAAATAGTAAAACTAAAGAGTCATATAAACATATTCATATATTTTAGCTATCCTTATGGGGTGGGGATGCATCTTTTCAAAATTTGGATTTACGATTAGAAGTATTAGAGGAACAATTGAATTTACCTTTCAAATTTGTTAGCGGTCATATACATGAATTAATGATCCATGTTCCTTGGGTAAAAATTAATTCAGAACCGATAATAGTAACAATTAACACAATAGGTAAATATTTATTATTATTTAAAACAAAGGGCTCCTCTTGAAAAACGTTATTTGAATTAAAAAATTCAAATTACTTTTTATTTTAGAATGTATTTTAAAATTAAAAGATGAGAAAAATCCAGGAACCAAAACAAATAATTCCTTGCAAAGCAAAAAGGAAATGTTTCAGTAAGTAATTCTATTATAATATTTTAATATTAATTTTAACAACACAATGATGTATTTCTAACAGAGAAGAAGCACCACCTGGATATATTAAAAGTGTTATAACAAAAATTGTAAACAATATAACAATTCATTGTAACAATCTAATATTAAAATATGTAGAAGAGGATATTGTACTGAGTGTAAATGTTAGGTTTTTAAGCGTGCAAACTGTTGATGATAAATGGAATCCCGCATTTACCGGTAATTATTATGTTTAAAAGAATTCCAGTATCCATTGGGTATTGTCCTTAAAAGTGTTTCATTCTTTTTTTTTATTTAAAATATTTATTTACAGATGTTAATACTTATGAAGTTATGCTCAGAAAAATTGTTACTATTCAAGATTTAACGTTATGTTTAGATAAAATGGATGCTTCTGGAAAAATAGAAGTGTATCAGGTACTAAAGATTTATTTAAATTTAATTCAATTATTTATTTATAAAAAAGAAAGTCACACCATTTATTTTAAATATAGGATCCCGTTTTATATCGATGTTCTTTGGCTATACGTTTAATTATAAATTATCACAGTAATACTGCTAAAAGGGCATCCATTACACGTTTAGATCTTCACTGTCAAAAAATGGAATTCAGTGTGACTGAACAACAAATACCAATGTTACTTAGATTAGCTTCGTTATTAGTGGCTTTGCAAACAAAACAATTTCCGAATGGTAAAGAAAAATCAACAAATTCTGAGGATAAGGAAGAACTGGGCCAAGGTTTTGTTATCTTTATTGCAAATACCAATTTTTTTTTTTTTCAACTTATCGCCATATTATTAACGGACTTTTAACTTTATATATAATTGAAAATATTTTAGATGACATTAGTCAAATAATTGGAACAATAACTGAAGCAGTAGGCTGGGGTGGTTGGGCTTGGCATATAGTTTCAACGGTATTACCCGTTGATTGGATTTCATCCGGTTTTATTGATTGGGAAAACGATTGGTCTAGTCAACAACAAATGGCATATTCTGGACATACTATTCATTTAGGCGTTTATATCGATGATACTATTTTAACTTTTAAGGTATATTCGATGATAAATTGTTATTTGCATTTTATATCATTACGGGTATATCAAAAGGGATTAATTTTTGTTTGTAGGTAGTTGAAAGTGTGAAAGAACAACTATTCTATAAGTCCCGAAAGCTTAGATACAAATCATTTTTGTCGTTACGATTGAATGGTGTTTTAGTGGATGTATTACTTCAAGGTATCGAAATGACTACTTTTCAAGTTGGCCTGGCTAGCATACGTCTGTATCCCAGAGGTAATTGCAGTTGCGGGCACCTTGAAGTTGTTGACGGCGCACAGGTACGTACGTATGTTTCAGAATTTATATATATCATGCGCATCAAAAGATTTTTTTCTAAGCTATAAATCAATTTTTCAGCCACCGCTATATGTGACAGCAGGCAAAGTGAATACAAATTATTTAAAAGATTCTTTATTCGATAAAAATGCTTTGGAAAATAGAGGAAAGAAAAGGGACTATAAACAAGGGACTATAAATTATCATTTAGTTACTGCTTCAGGTATTACGGATGACAATGATACAAATGAACAACTTTTAGTATGAAATTCTTCTGAAATTCCTTTATCTCATTTTAGAGGAAAAATTAATGGAAAGAAGTCCAGCCTTTGTCATGGATTATGTTCATCATGTCCAACTACCGGATGACATAACATCTGAAAAGTTAGCGGAGTTTGGTTCAAATTTTGAATATAGGTAAACAAATTCAAATCATATGAAATATACAAAAAAAAAACGTAGTGAAGATTGTACAATGTTATTTTATACTTCTTTTGTGTTATATATTGTAGTAACTTTCCTGAACAAAGAGTGATTAGATATATTATTGGAGATGTGACAGTCAGATTGTGTTCAGGAATCTTCCATCGTATAGACACGATAAAGCAAGCTGCTTCAAAATACGATTATACACCGTATATCATACCCAAGCCTGGTAAGAATATATGCATGTAGTAATAATAAAAAAATTTTCACTTTGAAATGTTTTTCATAAAAAAAAAAAAAAAAAAAAAAAAAAAAAAAAAAAAAAAAATTACAATATTTTTACAATGCAATTGAATGGTTCAGATCCTTCTGCTGAAGAACTTCCTCCGGTTACATTAGAAGAATTTGAAGCTTTGAGGGAAAATGTATCAATGGTTAAAACTAAATTGACTATCGTGAAAGCTTCTTTACAATTTCAACTGGCCGATCATTGTGTTACTGGATTACCAAGGCAGCGCAAAATAGTTGAAAATAGGGTAAATATTAATATAAAAATTATGGATGTTTTTTTTTTTTATAGTTCCAAATATTTAATGTAGTCATCACTCTTGCAGACTGTGCCTTTAACACCAGCTTTCACAAATGATCCTATCGTAACCATTGAATTTGATAAAGCGACTGCATACATGGTTGAGCCCTTGTATCCCTTCAGACTTACTGCTTGTGCTTCTAAACAAACTGGATTATTACCAGATATGTTTGAACAATGTCATCAAAGTATTAAAATGCAGGTATTATTGATTATATTTTTTCATTTATAAAATTATACAATCAAATGTCAACGTTCAAATTTTTGTTTAGGTCGATGGAATAAAGAGTCAATTATACTTGACAACAAATTGTCATACGTCATTAATGATGCCATGCTTAGTAGAATGTTCTATTAAAAAACTACTTTATCCACAATACTGGACACATCTAGATTTAATTTGTGAAACATATACGTTTCATACTGATAGTATTACAGTTACGGGAACTAAACCAAAATTGATGGTTGCCACTTCCATAGTAACATCATTGCTTGATTCCACCGAAACGACAAATCCTCTTGTTTGTTCTTCTCTCTTTAGTGATGCATGCCAAGAAAAAAGTATGTCCAGTCGCGTAATATAAATGTTAGTTTTAATTATTTGAAATGCATTTCGTATAAAAATTTTTTGTTATATTATATGTAATATATAAGGTCTTCATAATGTTATATAAATATATAACATAAGTATTTTTTATGAACACTTCCTTGGTATGTTGCAGATCCAATATATCTAGAAGTACTATTGGAAAATATAAATTATAAAAGGCTGTCAACATTTACGATGAATGTGAATGAATTAAGTGTAAATTCTCTTAAGATTTTTACGCTTAGTGGTATTCAACAAGCATTTATACTCTCAGGTCCAGAATCCGATGTTAACAGGTTATTATATAAAAATATATAAATAATAATTTAAATTGTAAGCAAATGTGAACTTTTTTATATATCGCTTTTTAAATTATGTGTATTTTATTTAGTGAGATGGAAAACAAACCCCTTTTTATGGCTGTAATACAGTTTCCTAAAAAGGCTTCGGTACAAACATACCCAACACTTATCTCGCTTCAAGTAGCACCGTTAAGAGGTTCCTTGGATCCACTCTTTTTAAAGTGGTTAGAATATAAAGTTACTTATTACGAATTGGCACCATTATGTATAATGCGCCAAGACAGTCAATTATCTGCCGAGGGTACATCTTCTGATACCAGTACGCGAAAAAAAACTTTTCCAAGTTTGCACGAAAGTGTCCACAGTTCCTCTGATAAAGATAGAAAAAAATCTTCTAAAATAAGTGAAAAGCCAAAAACGCCACAAAATGAGGAAATTCCAAAAAAGAATGAATCCAAAATTGACATAGAACAAAAGGTACAATTAATTATATTTATTTATTATATTTTATTATATTGATTTTATTTAATCCTAAGTAAAATGATATTTTATTTTAATAGTCTAGACGAATAAGTTAATATATATACATGACATATATTACTTATATATTAACTTATGCATATATATATATATATATATATATATATATATATACATATATATAAATTCATTAGATAATGCAATTATATTATTTGTCGCAAAATATATTACATTTACGCATAGACCATGATAGAACTTGCAGAAATCAGGAGTATTGGTCAGATTAGCCGAACTTTATTCATGGTGGTCTGGTCTTGTTTTAAGTGGATGTGTTGGTCATATTGTTATCTATATACCGTCGACTACGATGAGCGGTATTGGAGCACATGGTAATAAGGATATAAATAAACTAAACGTAATTAAAAATGAAGTTTTCATAAATTAAATCATAACAGGTATAGAGCAAGCTAAAAACAGAGCATTAGAAGAAGATCAACACCTACAGATATTAAGTTTAAAGCTGCCAAGTGTTTTGATTCATTCGAATAATATTAATTCTGAGCAACTGTCACCGTATCTCAAAACATTCCCAGTAAAATTGCCTGTATGGATGTGGACGTACCGTAAGTTCATTTAAGACGTTGAGTATTTAATATAAAATGTGTTTATTCTTGTTCTATTATTCTAGACGCACAAAGTTTCCCTTGGACATTAAATCTTTCCGATTTTCATTGTTATACTTTACAAGGGGAAATGCAAAAAAATTTTATTAAGAAAATGTCATTGAATGCGACCGTAGCTCTTACTACTAAAACTACAACATCGCAAACAAATTCAAATATCCTTACTGCATTGAGCCTTTTTGTTCACATCGATAATTCGGCTATTATCATTTCCATTTCGGAAGAACAGGTAATGTGTAATATTTCTTAGAATATATTCCAATATTTCTACCATTTTGTTAGTACCAATACATCTCAACATTTTCATGTACTGTCAAATAACTATAGTATATTATTTTCCTAGGTTGTGTTCATGAGTAGTATAATACAAAAAATTCTTAATATTTTGCTGATTACAAACAGTCCCAAAGAGAGTAGTACCGTTGTACCTCATATCATTAACGAGAACGCAGTTGTTTTTCCAACTATACCACAAACCCCTTCTACGCCCACACAGATTATATATCCAGAAGACACAACTACAAATTCAACAATATCTACATCAAGAGATGATATCATTACAGGTAAGTTGGTTAATAAAGTTTATCCTAATTGTTTTTTTTTTTTTTTCCTTAATTTAATATACAAAATAATTTCAGAGAAAGATAACGTGACCTTGACAGCCTGGATTCAATGGACAATAACAAAAATAGCCGTTAAATTATATGTCATGGGACAGGAAATAAAACCTTCTTTGAAATTAGTCATGGAAATGGAAGACATTATTACCTCATTAGACTTACAACCGGTTTATCTAAAGTTAAAAAGTAAAATTACAACAGTCACAATATTTCATTATACAAGGTATAATTGTGTGTTGTATTTAAATTTTTTTTTCTAAATTGTATTCTCTGCAAATATCTTTTTAGAACGTATCTAAGGAACTAAGTTGTACTTTTTTCCACTTTTTTTTTTTTTTTTTTTTTTTTTTACAGAGCACCGTATGCACAAAATTGGGACGTTGGAGAATATGTCGGTATAATCTTGTACGGGAGAGAAGACAATTTAGAAAAGGGAGATGATTCTGGTTTCTTGAGTTTTACGCTTACGCGAGCACAATCGGGTAATGTTCATACTCGTTGGGGTACTTACAGACGCTACAAAAATAACAAGGTATGAATAAATTACAAGGTGTGATCGTTGAAATATTCGCAACAAAAACAAAATAATTTTTTTTCTTTTTTTATATATTTTAACAGAAAGATATTATAACGGAAGCATTAGTATCGACGAATGCATACATATCCGAAATAGATATAAAAATACAAATGGTCGACATTATTTTACCTCTTAGTATACTTAGCAAATACGTGCAATTGGCAAAACCACTTATTAATATGGATAAAAAAGATCCAAAAGTAGGGAAAAACGATCAACAAGAAATCATCACATCTATATTGGTCAAAATTACGAGTATCAATAACGAGTTTTTACCATTGATACATTTAGAATTTAAAGGGCTCAGGCTTATGGTACCGGTGTCAACGCCTGCTAGATATCAATTACAACATGATTTATTAATTTTACAGGTAACTATGATAAAATTATATTTTGTCCATCTATACCGATTGAACTTTCAACGAATTATAACAGTCCGACGATTAAAAATTTTTTTTCTTTTCTCTCTCTCTCTCTTTCTTTCTCTCATAAATTTAGCTCGATGGTATTCGTATTACACCGCATGCAGAAAATCCAATTTGTAGAACGCCGTTACGATCGGATATATATCAACACGCCGCGCAAGCAAATATATTAAATATACCAGGTTCTGCGGTGGAAGATCGTCAATATCAAATTAATGTGAAGGGTATATGTGTATATAGTACTACGTGGAAGAACTATCAAATGAGTATTAATAAGGTCTGATATAATTATACAATGGCATTTTATTTCTTTTCTTTTCTTTTTTTTTTACATCATTTAAATTAATATAAACATATTTTCAATGAAAGCTTTATTTTCAAGCGTATGTCCCAATCGTATCTTTATACGATGAATGAGAACCCTGCGTTAGAATGGAACAAACTTGGAAATGGGAATAGTTTAGAACCACATTTTTCAACTTTTCCTGTATTAGCTAAGTAGGTATTAAAATAATTTAACTTTATAATAACATTCTGATATGCGTATAAAAATTTTTCAAAATTAATCTTATATGTATATATGTATATATATGTGTGTGTGTGTGTGTGTAGATTCGATCTTTGCTTAATAATTGCTCCAACGATCAAATTGAAGCCCGACACGATAGTTTGTGGAAGCGCTGTGGAAATAAATTGTATGACGGATATCGAAATAACAGTTAATCTAGATCAACTTAAATTAATTTCCATCCTGTCTAACGAATGTAAGACGTTACTATCGGGAGAGGTGCAGGAGATCGAAATTACGGATGTTTCTAATGATAAAAGTGACAAAAATTCGCCTATTTTGAAGCAAGTCGCCTGGATAAAAGAAACATCCGAGGAGCAAGAGATAGATGTTACTAAGGACAGCGGGGTAGACTTTGAAATGTCCAGCATAAATTCAACGATTGTCGTATGCAAAATTTATATTATTTTTAACATATAATACATAGAACGAGTCATGTTTTAATGCTTTTTATTTGTAACAGGGAAAACCACCGTTCTCAGAAGTTTTAATGCTACCTCCGTGTGAGTTTCTAATTAATTGTGGAAAAATCACGTTCATACTTTATGAAACACAAAGGATACATATCAATTCGGAATACGAAGTGGTAAGTATTTCTTCTTCCATATATTTTAATAATATAATTAATTAAAAAAAAAAAAATGTATTGATTTCTTCCTCCGTTTTTTTTTTTTTTAATGTTTTACAGGACATGAATGATGCAGATGAAGACGACAATGGCAATTTAAAGCAACCTTTACTTTATCTAATGATCAATCAACCAAATCTTTATCTCTGGCAACAAAATTTGTCGCAAAAGATGCAAGTATGTTACAGTTTAAAATTAATTTTTATTTAAAGAAATATATTTATCAAATTGTATACTTTCTCTCTTTCTTCTTTTACCAATGTTTATTTATTATTATTACATGCTATTGCAGATTTCTTGTTTCGACATGACAATAGCGTTAGGTGCCAAGGATGCAGAAGAGTTAAGTTCGATACCAACCGAAAAGGATTTTAATATTTATATGATACAAACAAAAAGTGGCATACCACATCCGGATACTGGTATACCGCCATCATTTGTAATAATAAAATGTGAAAAATATCCTGGGAAAAATACACATTTCTTCGTGGACATGGGTCGTCCTACGAAAGTTTATTTTTCATTGTCAAGACTAAATCTAATAAATGATATAAACAGTAAGGTATTATACGAAAGAAATATGCTATTCTATATTGATATTCCTATTTTGAATGAGATTGCTTGGTAAATATATGTTGTTCTTTTTTATTATATATATATATATTTTTTTTTATTAGATTTCGTCATGTTTTATCGACGAGAATATTACAAAATCATCTATGAGGGATGTCGATGATAGGAAAGTTATGCACGATGATAAATTGTCATTTAAAAGCAAAAGAATCCATTTGCCAGATTTAAATTTAAGTACGAAACAAATTGTACTCTCGTTAAAGACCAGCTCAGATTCAGAAATAATCATTAGCTTGGCGACATTGAACGGAAATATTTCAACGTTATTAAGACCGGACAGAATATTTTCAAATATATCCGTCGATTCTTTTATCATATCTGCCATTCTTAATGGAAGTATAAAGGTTTTATTAAAACCATGGTGTTATAACGTAACAATTTGTCTTCTCTGGGAGTCTTGGCAGGATGTCGAAGCCGTTCCTCAAATACAAATACAAGCAGACAGCGACAGTATTTACCTTGATATCGGTCCGGATCAAATTCATATTATTAAGACTGTGATCGAAGATTGCCAATTACTTTTAAGTAATTTTCAAACGCCTAACGTAAAGGACAACAGCAAGGAAATGCAAGTCGTTTTATCAACCGAACAGCATTATAAGGATGACTTGAAAGCCGGTGCGTTTCAGTTTATAGATGGTACAGGAGATGAGTTACCTTTCCCATACCAGGTAAGAGAATGTACATGCTTAATTTACTACGAAATATTTTAACCTTTTATGACATATGCAGGTTATATTTTTTACTTATCCTCAACAAGCGATGGCTTGGAGATATCCTCAGCCAAGAACTTTAACGAAAATACATGTCTCTCCTGTACCGTTTGAAGTAAGAGCAAAATATTTAATATTATTTGTAATGAATGGGATTCGAGTTAACGTATATTATTAGATAATATCCGTACGTAATTAATATCTTACAGACGTCAGACAACGAAGGATTTTATACGGACAGAGTGTCCTGTGCATTGCAATATTGGAGCGATAGCCACATGGCATATCAGCATTACGCTGATTTTTATTTATCAGAAACCGATACTTATCGATTGGATCTACCGGAAAAAGCACCGGCACGCGTAGTGGCGTGCGTCTGGCGTGTAATATTGATAATGCCTGTTAATAACTCGGTTTCAAAAACTCTTGTATCTGCCAGAGCATTGGCGGCCTGTTTACGTATAGATTCTTATTTTAACTCGTCGATAATACCGAATCTACAGGCAGCTTTAAACATTGGGATTATTCACGTGTCGTTGTACAATCATATAGAATCATCTACTTATGATACTTTGCGTAACCCATTGCATAACTTTAAGGTGAAGGGCACCATTCCAGAGATGCAATGTTTCATGTCAATAGAACACAAAGGTGCCATACTTGTTTTTAACAGATGGACGGATGGCGCAACCCTCATCGATATTAACGGTGTAATCAGTATTCATATATTGGATTATGGTTATTTAATAATGCAAGAAGTATTGGATCCGTTAGATGGAAAATTTCAAATTTCTCTATCGGATAAAACCGACATTATCGTAATGTGTAAGCCCTTCTCGTTGAAGCTTAGCCCAACGATAACTCACACACTTTCCGTATCCTCTTATTTATGGTCGGCATCGTTGAACAGAGAGGGGAAAGGAGTCATTATATTAACTAGATACGTTATAGCTAACGATTGCAATGTTCCGATTCGTTTTGGACAAAGCGGTACGGATGACAATGTACTATTAGAAACAAGAGAATGTAATTTTTATTCGTGGAGACACATAGGCAATAATATGATAAGAATATCGATAGAAGCGAACGCTTGGATGTGGAGTCGACCGTTTCCAGTTAATAAAGATGGAATACATTTGGTAGAATTTACGAATCCATTGATAGATATGACTATATTTGTTAATATTACATCGTTATCGGCCACCCAAAAGCTTGTAACGTTTAGTGGACAGTTGATAATATCGAATCAATTGATAGACAATTTTGAAATGAAATTGGTTAAATACGAAGCCGAGACGAGTAATAAGGTAACCGTATCGAAGAATTCATACACGTTGTACGGTAAGAGTCAACCGTCTACCATCGTAATAGAGAATAACAGAAAGATGGCTATGCGCTTACGTTTTACGAATATACCTAATCTTTCGTGGACCGGGGATATACCTCTTCAGCCAAATGCTAAATTGAGCCAGCCTTGGCTCGTGAAAGTGCCTTTACAAGAGCGTGGTCAATTTTTTAGTATTTGGGTAAGGATAATAACGCAAAGCGTTCAAGAAAAATTAAAAATACTTGCCGTATTGAGTCCGCTTTATATGATACGATCGCATTTACCAGTACCGGCAAAGGTGCAAATGGAAACGCCATCGTTAAAAATGTTATCGAGCACGATAGTGAACGGGCGCGGGGAACGCCAGCAATTGTATTGCCCCGGTACATTCGAACATTTCCATCAATTAACATTCCAATTGGAATCTGGAATTTGCGCGTCCAATCCGTACGTACCGTTGTCTTACAGTTCGGTAGATCAGAGAAAATTTTTTAGAAGGCCCGAAACAGAGGACATAGATAATATTCTGAAGGAATTGGAAAGTCAGAGGGACGAGGCGGGATGGCCCTTTCAAGCGGATGACATAGCGGAATGGATACCGGCGGAACAACCGCAAACCCACGTTCAAGTTAAATACCAAGACGCAGGATTGGTATCGAGTACTCTACTTTTGGAATTACAGCCATGGTGCTTCATATTAAATTCCTTAGGATGTTACATTTCCCTTGTATCCGAAGATACCGAACTTTGTCAGGTTCCCCATTATGGAATCGTTACGCCACCAAAATTAGAAGGCACTTTCCATTTGGGTGTTGGCATCGGTGATACATATTATACATCGCAGGCTCTTCAATTGGCCAGACCCGATTGGAGTCAAAGTTTTTATATGCCTCGTATAGGAGGGCTCATTCCCGTCGAGGGCAACATCAAGACCATCGTTGACTGTGGATCTAGCGTGACCATAGTCAGCATCACTTCTAGCATGCACGAAGACATGCGTTTGGTGAGAGTGACAAGCAGCCACGTTATCGGAAATTTGACAGATCAGGAATTATGTATCGCCACGCTTGCTGTCGATGAATCGTCGAACGGCTTAAAGTTACCGCACGACCTTACTCCTTACAGTCAAAATATTCGACCGTCCGAAGATCAACATCAGGCTACGCCTATCGTTCAATGGCACATGCTGTACGAAAATAGTAACATAGAATCCCTGGTATTATATATTTCATTGAGTTTAGGACACAGATGGTCTTGTCCAATTAAAATTGATCAGACGATGAGTCGTAAGTGCGTTGCTATTCCAAATGGCTCTAGTACCATGTCGGTGGTATTGACGATTCAAGAGGACAAGGGTACATCGTACATTATGGTACAAGTTGATAACCATCCTCAGTTATTGCTAGAGAATATGTGTCCGTATAAACTCTTGTTGGGACAGGCCAATGAAAATGCGGATGGAATTGTACCGGATGCGCCGCATTTTGCATGGATCTGCGAGGTGGAAACTGGTGCAACGTGTCATTATTCTCTTCCATGCATCGGTAACAGATTACCCGATACCCCGGTACCAACTACATGTAATATACTGTTGTTATCAGCATTGCCTAATAACGACGAGGCGATGCAACGAAAGGAGTTACAGTGGTCACGCGGCATTAGTCTCTCCGCATTGACAAATATACCTATGGATCATTACGTACGATTACCATCTTATGGGGATGTTAAATTGATTATGCACAATCGTTGCTATACCACGCATATTAATGTCGTTCCTATCTCACAAATAGAGGTATCGGCAAGGGATATAAGAAATCGATTAATGCATAAAGAACACAAAGTGAATGAAGCCGAAATGATTTCGAGGAATTTCAAAACATTAACGGAAGATAATAGAGAGTCAGTTAACATACAATATTCTAGCAGCTCAACGTCAGCGACTAGTTTTTTCTCAGCAAAGGAAGATGCCTCCGTAACGGATTCCTCTATTTCGTCGCAAACCAACGTAATAAAACAACTAATTCCTCAAGAAAGTAATAATAAGAATCGTAATGATTACAATAATCAATTGAAATTGATAAATGAAACGAATTCAACGAGCAACAGGGAAGGTTCCGCGACCATATATTTTCATGGAATTACTATTATTATATTAAAGGATATTAATAAGAATGGCCAAAGAACCGAAGTTGCAAGTTTGTCCATGACGGATTTAATCGTTACCCTGCACGCGAAACCTACCTTCGTCAATCTTTGTTTATGCATAGGAGATTTACAATTGGATAATCAAGTATTCGATCAAGGGGGTTTTGATTTTCCTGTGGTATTAATCAGTCAGAGTCCGCTTACAACGAGAGGTACGACGTTTTATCAATCCAACTGTTTAATAAGTAATATGGAACAAATTAAAGAAAATTCATTGATAACTGCCGATTACGTTTGGGAAATAAATGGAGATATAATAGGTACGAATAGAAATTTTGCGTTATTAATTTATGTGCATATTAATAACTTTGATTTATTTTAATACCTTTATCGTTTTATTTTAGCGTCTAAGGACTTACATTTGAGATTCGCACCTATCAGTGCTTATATAGAGGACACATACATAAGTCATTTATTAGATTATGCAAATTCTATGGTACCACCACGGTTTAGCGCACCAACCGGCACATTAAGGAAGATTCAACCTGCATTGATATCAACGACTCTTTACGTATCGGATTATATTATGGTCGATGCTAAAATATTGAGCGCTCCGTTAAGATTACAAAATTTTACAATAGATCCAGTATCGATTTTACTCAGTGTACATACATCCGTACGTTTATACGTGGCATTGGATCATTCACCCTTATATTTTAGCACTTTCGAAAGGAAGAATATCTTAACTACACCCTATAGATTAGGGAATGCGCTTACTATGCATTATTTATCCGGTGCTATATTTGGTGCGGGTAAGTTTAAGTTGCCCGATAAATATTATTGATAAATTGAAATATTTAACGAAACATACCTCATAGGTTGGGTAGTCGGATCCTTAGAAATACTTGGATCCCCAGGAGGTTTAGCGCAAGCACTCGGTTCAGGTCTTAGAGACTTTGTTTCTCTTCCATTTCAAGGTTTGTTGCAAGGACCTTGGGGTTTTATTGTTGGGATAACGCATGGATCTGCTAGTTTAATGAAGCATATCACAGCAGGTGATAAGAATTTAATCTGCATATGTATATATATCATATATATATATACACTGAAATATTTTACTTTAATTGGACAATTATATTTATCCGTATGTTATTATAGGTACCGTTAATTCTGTGACAAAATTAGCGTCTAGCGTTGCTCGAAATTTAGATAGATTAACGTTAGATGAAGAACATCTTCAACGTCAAGAGGAAGCAAGAAGAATGCGTCCGCAGGGTATGGCACAAGGACTTTATCAAGGATTAACTGGATTTGGTATGAGTATCCTTGGTATGTATTTCTTTTAAATAACATTCTGTTAATCCAATTTCTCCGAGTATACTCTTATAACGTATCCTTTCAGCCGCTGTTGCTGGATTGGCACATCATCCGTTACAACAGGTATGGTCGGGCGAAGCAACAACTAAAAGTTTAGTTACGGGAGTTGGACTTGGATTGGTCGGTGTGGTAACAAAACCTCTTAGCGGAGCTGCTGAATTAGTTGCCCTTACAGGACAAGGTTTATTACAGGGTGCAGGATGGAATCCATTACCTCTGGTAAATTAATCTTTGG
Organism: Dolichovespula media; assembly: GCA_911387685.1. NCBI lineage: Eukaryota > Metazoa > Arthropoda > Insecta > Hymenoptera > Vespidae > Dolichovespula > Dolichovespula media. The sequence goes on along the minus strand of OU426861.1, from coordinate 8,366,658 downwards.
AAAATGTTTGAATTATTTAGCATGACGTTATAATACCGTACGTTTGATTTATATCTAATGTCACCTTTCTACAGCCTCGACAACATCCGGTGGTTCAGTATAGTAGTGGTAACAATAATGCATCGATTCGATATGCATGGCGTTTACTACCTCTGTTAGAAAACACCCGTGACAATATTCTCCACGTGGCGAATGCAGATTACGTTTTGCAACAAGGAAGTAATCGAGCCGTAACATTAGTTCTAACGCGTCAAGCTTTGTTACTTGTTAATATAGCCGAAGATAGCGTGGAAAAGATATTGCCTTTAAAGGAATTAACCAGTATTGATCATTCTTCGGAATCAACGATGCTTTGTTTGTATTGTCCCCCGGCAATCCCACAAACCAATAGAGCTTTATCGCCCACCGAACACGAGGTATGACGCGATGATCGATAATATCCATCCATCGACAATTTGTTATTGTTACTGTAACTTAATACAAATGGAAGTATATTTTTCAGATGGATCAAGAAATGAGAGCAAGAGTTGCAGAATACGTGCGTACAAGCAGCACTGGCTTGGCCAGTTTATCTACGAATAGTGACGGACAGTCTGACATTCTAGAAACGCCAACAACAAACTCGGACCATATACTTACTTTTTATGTCAGCCCCGAAACACGCAATTATCTAGTATCACTATTTAATATTGCCAAACGACAAAGTCAAGGTAGTGGATTCACTGTTTTATGAATCATCGAAAATTAATAATAAGTAATTTCAGAAAAAAAAAGTATTGTCAATCGTAAAAGTTTAATATCGAACGTTTCTTTTTTTTTCTTTTTATTAAAAATAGAAAAATTTATATATATATATTAATACAACGGATATCTCTTGAATTATTGTAAAACGATTCATACAATATATTTTGCAATATATAAAATATAATTCGTAGAAAATCTTTTGTATAAAATATAAATGCACAATTCCGGGGGGTTTTTTTTTAAATTACTAATTTCTTTAAACAAAATATTGTGATGGATATATTTATGAATATATAGAAATATACATGTACGTTAAAAAACATAAATGTATAAAATTATGTGGTAACCAAACATAATCGTATCACATAATTTATTAAAATATTTATTATACATTTTGTATATTTTATAAAATGTACAGCGATTAGGTTTAATTCCAAAATTAATAAAAATTCATTAAATATAATATATAATATATTTTTAATAATTGCTTCCTATGCGAATTGTTAAATTGTATTTATATTATTTATTTAATCAAGGAACTTAAAGAAACTTCATTAGTTTCATTTAAAACAAAAATAATGTCTTACTTTTGTCTAATCATGTATGCGTTCTACAGCATTTCTTTCATAAATTAAACCACATAATTGACACTGATTCTTTTCAGCTGTTGTTAGTATTCTTCTACATACCACATGATTACATGGCAATTTATAAAATATACTATTTGTACAACAATCACAGTTATTTACAGTTGAAGTATAAAGTTGAAGACTTTTTGGTGTACTGAAGCGTTTAAGAGATGACAATGCAACTTGAATATCGGCGTCAATATCGTTATCTACATTATGCTGATGAATTTGTTCGTCGCAATTTCTTTCTATATCATTATCACAGTTTATGGAAGAATCCAAGTTGGATGTCTTCAATTTTTTAGCACAAGGAACAGTCTTTGAATGAATTGGAGTCATAGGTAATTTATGACGTTGACATTTTCTTTGAACTGTATTATTTAATTCCAAGGGAATTTTCGCTTCTGAACCATTGGTATCTTTCCTGATTAAATCATTCATCAATGAAGTAGATTCTTTCGAATTTCTATTATTTTGACATGCTATGAGATATTGATACGAGGTATTATGATTTATTGACTTATTACCCAGTACTCGCGGTAATCTCTTAATTTCATCCATGGTTGAGTTTTCAAGAAGAAATTTATCTATTCTTATCTTTAATGTGGTCGCCATTATAGGCTTACGATTTTCATTAAACGGTAGTCCAGTAAAAGGATCCGATATAGACCTACCCCACAAAGCTTCGCTTTCTCCATGTTTCTCTAAAGTCGTTTGATCGATAGTTTTACCACTGGGCAACAAAATAGGTTGGGTCATGATTTCGCATGTAATTGCGTCTAAAAAACTATCTGGTATTTCCAGTGTAGTTTTTGCTTCGTTCCTATTACAGATATAAAACGATTTAACAATCTTTAACCGTTTATATAGTAAAGTATAAAAAAAAAAAAATATATAAACCTAATAAATTAATATACATACGTGTTCTGTACATCAGCATCCTTGACATTAGCGTTAGATACATTAGATCGATGATTTATTGTAGGCAGGCAGGTAGTTGTTTGGGAAGCTGACCATAAAGCATCTATACTTGCTATAATATCTTTGCTAGATTTTGATGACACAGATCCCCATACTTCAATTTTACCTAGCGCTGGTACCGAATTTTGTGTCTTAAATATACATATTCTTAGGCTTTTAGTTTGAGATACTATATTTCTAGCTGATCCTTTGATATAACGTTGCAAAAAATTTGGTGCTATTGAAATATTAGCAGGATTTACATTCGCTGCATAGAATAATACTCCAGTATTGTTTTCACTTAAACATCCGCTTGACAATAAAGTATATGACATAGTATTGTTATTAACCGTCTTTGCATATATTTGAAAACCAGATGATTTCTGTGAACCAACGGATGGCCAAATACAGATATGATGAATCTGTACGTGGCAAAGGAACGTAAAGTCAATTTGTACTGGTGGTTTGATACAAGAATAAGCTAAAAAGCCATTACAAGGATCTTGTATAAGATTAGTCACATCATATCCTTCTGTACTAATGGTATCGCATGTAACAGTTGGTTGTAAACAAGGTGCACAAAAATTCATAAGCACATCTTTTCTATTTTTTAAGACAGCTTGCAACATGATCTTTTGAAAATTATAATTTGTAAAAATATGGACACTATTACATGTGCACACTGTATTCTTTTTTAATCCATTAATTTTTCTGTTGGACACAATAAAGTTTAAAAAAACTCTTACACAGAATATTTCCAAACAAATCTATACGATACAAATAATGCTATCCGAAGTATTTCAAGAACTTCGATATATTATAGCAGTTAGTTTTTAACCAATCGAACTGTTGATTTTGAGCGACATCTTTAATGTAACATGTTTACGACCAATAAGCGTAAAGTATAAATCTGATAGGGGAGGTCGCATATCTTTCTCTCGTTTCTATTGGAAGAAAGGATCGGTATGCTTCTGAATTGAATCAATTGATTATCCAATAGTAATTGCAGATTGAAATGAGAGTCAGTATCTAATGATTGGTTAATTTATATTTTTCATACGAACAGTGAATCGCAGTAAATCATTAATAAATAATATATTCGATTTTCTAAATTTTTTTTTAGTGAAAATTTCATATTCATACTATTCGTAATATCGTATTGTATTTAAACAAATATAGTTTATAGGTTATGGAGAATTTTTATTTAATTCTGGTTTTATAATTTGTTTCTGGAATTCCAGGGACGAATAATAACCTCTATTGTAATATGACGTTCGTTTGTAAGGTACGTGGTTGTTTATCAGATCGGAATACGAAGATCGATGGTCGAGAAATCTCGTTATTTGCTTTTCCTCAAGATGACACGTACGTAACTTCACTATTTTTCATATTTCGATAGAATAATTATATTATATATTTTTATAGTTCAATCAGCGGCATATATCGAATTGTGATACATTTCTTATATTCTTTTCATATATCACAATAAAAGATATCTTTTAATTGCTCAAATTTTATTTATTTTAATATTTCTAGGAGACGCCAGCAATGGATCAAAAACTGTAAATTAGTTCTTGATTCCTGCAACGAAAATGATTCTTTGTACGTTTGTGAATTACATTTCGAAAAAAGTTGTTTCACTACGTCCAATGAGTTGAAGACTAATGCAGTACCGACTATTTTTCGCAATGGAGAAGGTAATTATTTTCTTCTTTCACTTTGATCATCGATAATCAAATTCACTTTTACAAATCGATTGTCTTCAAGATCTGCAAAGAAAACGAAAGGCTGAAAACAATGAACACGTGGAATCTTCGAAGATGTTACCATCAAAGCAAAAAAATGTAGATGACCAGTCTCATAGCTTGGTAACGCCGCCACAGAGCCCCTTTACGCAATTGGGAGAAAGTGTAAGTAGAGTTTAGTCGGCAATTCTATTTGAAATATTTGATATCCCAAAGATTTTCTACATTAAAATTTTTCTATGCGTTATAACGACAGGTCGAAGAATCGAATCTAGAGAACAGAACAAGGACATTCAAGGAACCAGTAAATGGTTCTAGCGCAACTACGTCTATGTCGTATAAAGAAATGGATATTGGAAAGAAAATATATCGTTTAACAATACAGATAGAAAAAATATACTCAGAGCCGGATTCGGACACTAATAAGGAGCCAGTAATTTTATCTAATCGGGAAGTTGAAGATTTGTCTATTTCGAATGACATGTTAATATTCAAGGACGAGGCAGAAATGAACGATGAACCTCCGGCAGAGAAAATGGTAAAAATTAGTAAAATAAAAAAGCCGCCATGTATCAAAGGAGGTTGCAAATTGAAAAAGGCCATGTATGGAACAAAATCGGCATTCCAATGCGAGGAATGTAACAAATATTACGTTATGAAGAAATGTAACGCGCAAATAGAGAAAACCAATGTTTGTTCCGTATGTCAGAAGTCCTTTACGTCGCCGCAGTCGCTGTATCTTCACGTTAAAAAACATTTTGTTTGTGATATGTGCCTGACCGAGTGCAGTACGCGAATGTCATTTGATAAACATGTTAAGTCACATGTAAGCACTGATCCTTTATTTCCCTATAAATGTCACAGATGTTTTGAAATATTTGATACCAAAGACGAAATAAGGAATCACTACGTTCTTATGCATCCCTCGATAAAACTCGAAGGTATCGGTAGAGCAAAAGTATCGCCCGTAACCGTACAAGTACCTCAGCAAGAATATTTATGTCCAACATGTAATATTACTTTTAGAAACGAGCATGCATATAGGTAAAGGATTCATGGACTTTGATCTTAAATATTTTTAAATGAATGTGAAAATCCTATATTTTATTCGATGCTTAATTTTATAAATCGATATATGTTATTTCGCAGAAACCATGTTAATTGCCATACGCAAAAGGAAGGGATACGTTGCAACATTGCCGAGCCAAGTAATATAATATCTGTACCAACACCGATAACTGGCGGTCAAATAGGTATACTTCGAGCAGTGACATTCAGTTGTAGAGTATGCTCGAAGGAATTCGATAACGTTGCTGAAGTTGATAAACACACGAGAACTCATCTGGAGAATGCGGAGGAGCATAAGTGTAATATCTGCAAGAAAATGTTTAAAACGAGTGCGCAGCTAAACGAACACTTGAAGCACCATCTATCGCGTGCACATCCATGTCCCATATGTCCTAAAGCATTTATCAATAGAACTACATTGAAAATACATTTGAAAACGCACGGTGATCCATAATTTGTATCGACTACTACTATCTTCTTCTTCTTCTTCTTCTTCTTCTTCTTTTCTCTTTTCTCTCCCCCCGAAGTACTATTAAAAGCTAAAAGGTACAATTCATTCAAGTAAACATTGTGTAAACTGGTGCGAATTAACGATTGAAGTTATTAATTTTTAAGATTTCTTCTGTACAGTAATATCAATTGTAGGTATATTTTAATCGTATGTTCAAATAAGCCATTAAATATCGTGTACAAAGTTTCTTAATTGTTGTATCGATTTTACAAATATGCTGATTACTAATATATATATATATATATATATTATACACGCACGTATGCACATGCACGTGCATACTATGCAAATATAAAATTGTAGGTAAATGTTTTCGACGGATAGGTATCGTAAAATTTCATTTGCACGTCTGATACAAAAATTTCAATTATTCGATCAAATCTTTTTTTTTCTATTTAAAAAAATATATATATATATATATATATATATATATATATATACGCATGATCCGTTTTATTGCTCTTAATCATACACGCCAGATAAATATATTTATTCGTAATGATCGAAATACCAATATATCATATTTTTTCGATGTCATAGAAATATTTCTTAGCTTCTAAATACGACAATGATAAATTCTCAACGCGTACTCGTTACTTATACGATAATGATAAAAATGTTCGCTCTTATTTTTCCACAAGAATACGAGAACACGAGAGATGGTTTAAAAAAAAAAAAAAAAAAGAAAAAAGGATCCTTGTAAAGATTTAACGTCTCGATAAAACGTTCGTTCAAACTTGAAGTAGAGTAGAGAATTTGCGATTCTTTTTTTTCGAAAAGAAATATTCGGAATGTCAATGACGGAAAAAGACGTCGTCAACGAATTCCTCTCAACGAAGAGGACGGCTGTTCGAATGAACAATAATGTTACAAACAGCGGAATACCTTTGAGAGTATCGCCCCTTCCCTCTCCTTTCCTCCTCAACCACCCACCCACCATAGCTCCTTGGACTTGTGACACTTGACTGGTATATACGAAGAATAATACTGATTTTACCGAAAGGTCGTTTTCCAAAGAGTCACTCTGGGCGGGGAAACGAGAGCGAAAGAGGGCAAAAAAAAAAGAAAAAAGAGAGAGAGAGAGAGAGAGAGAGAGAGAAGCCGACGCTAGAGAGATCACGAGTCCGAATACAATCTTTGTCGGACCACTTCAAACGGCCGAGAGCCGTCTCTCTCCTCGATGTGTTTATTTGCTCAACGTCAAATTTACTTGTGGAAAAGGAAGAGGGATTTCGAATCGATCTCGGGTCTGTGTACTAGCTTCTATATTTATCTTTAACGAAAAAAAAAAAAAAAAAAAAAAAAGAAAAGAAGAAAACAACGACATCTTCGAAGCATCGCTCGCTCACGCGTAAAAAACGTTTCAACAATTTTCCAAGGACATGCAATTATTATGTAAGTAAACGATTGTAACTTAACGACGGTAAAATAATCTTGGTTCTTCTTTTCTTTTTTTTTTTTCTTTTCTTTTTTAATGTTCTCGCCGGATATGGCCGTTCCAATTGTGGTCCCTTGACTCGTTTTTTTCTCTTTTTTTTTTTTTGAATTGTTACTCTCGTAAGAAACGATCTACAATATATACCGTCGTGTCGTTATATTCTCGTTTTACGCTATATCCGTTATGTACTTACAGAATATATACAACGTACATAATTTCTACATTACACGATTAAACATATTACGCTTTATTACTTAGAAATTAAAATATCAATAAAGAATTTTCCAACGGAGGACGGCCATTTTAATCCAAATTTATATTTGCTTTTATCGCTTACTAAATGTTTAAACGATCTCTCGGAAGAGTTCTACGCTTTTTTTTTTTTTTTTTTTTTTTAAAAAAGATCCATAGATATGTCGAGACGTATGTAGTACTCTCATTCTCCCGTTGCAACGTTATCTTTCAACGTCCATTATAATATTCTCGAGTTTTTGTCCTGTTTCGAAAACAATGCACGCAGGTCGCCATTATAATATCCAATCTTATATTTTTTTGTAATAATTTAAAAAATTCGCAAGCGAAATATGCCGTGAGCGAAATATAAGTATACAATTTTTTTTTTTCTTTTTATTATACAATATTTTCATTAAGTTAATGCGCGTGTGTGTATCTATGCGAGTATATATAGTAGCTAATACCAGCAGGAATAATTATTGTAAGGATAGAAAATAATATATATATATATACATATAAGATATATTAAGTTATATATACAATAGGGTGGAGTTATGTATAAAGTAATATATAACCAATAGGATTGGATTTAAATTAAATTAAGTTCCTTTTTATATTTATGATTTTATTGTATGTTCTCATATGTGTTCTCAGGTATAAAAAGAACAAATAATGCGAACAAATTTGGGATGCGTTTGTAACCTATAATCGGACCGATTCATCGGTTTTATGGCGTATTGTAATGATTTTTATGGGTAATCTTTTAACGAGCCTCGATCATTTCTCTCATTAATCATTAAACGTTGGTACAAATTAAATATCATTCTTCGTGATTGGATTCTACCTGTTTATCTTCTCCTTTATTTAATTTTCAAAATCGGTTTTTTGGACGATTTATAATTAATTCCCACGTGAATGAATGTATTAATTCGAGCATTAAAATCGTTCGTAATCCTTCGTACGTACAGGTATTATTATTCGTGTTTCGTTAATGTCCTTTGTCCAGAGTCGAATATCGTCGGATTCGAAAGTTAAAGGGAAAATAAAATTTCTATAAATTCGTCATGCTTCTACCTATATCCCCTCCATCTTCAAACGTGTCTCTCTATACCTGTTATTAGGGTACCCCGAAGTTCTTAAAGCTTCTCATAAATAATACACATAGTTAAAATGTAACAGTTAATGGGAATCATAAAAAAAAATCATCATAAAATCTTTTGAAAAAGGATTTCCTCGAAATCCTTCGAGAGAGAGAGAGAGAGAGAGAGAGAGAGAGAGAGAGAGAGAGAGAGAGAGAGAGAGAGAGAGAGAGAGAGAAGAAAGTAAATAAATACACTTTCGCCAGAATTAATTTTTCAATTCGTTTCTTTATTCGGATGGGATCATTATAATCCGAATTCTTTTCGTAAAGATTTTTCTTTATAAATTCGAAAATTGAAAGGAATTAAAGGGTAAATCTCTTTTACGTACCGTTACGAATCGATCGTTGAAATACTTTTCGCAAATTTTCGAAATGAGAAATTTAGCGTTAGACCATCGTTCCTTGCCACCGATCATAACCGATTTTTCGCCTATTTCGTTTCGGCATTTTTCCCCGTTTTTAAAGTAAAGTGAGTTCACGATGAAGAGACGACGATTGTGTCCCGTGGATGGCAAAGGTGCCGACGAAAAAGTTTGCCACCCCTGCTGTGAAATTTGTACGGCACTTTTCTTCGCGGATGTTTGTGTCCAAGGGTTGGCCGGCCATTCGCGAGAAGTGGCGACTGGGGGGAGGGGTGGGGAGTGGAGGGACTGAATGCTGGCGGACGAAAGATTTTTTCTTTTTTTCCTCTTTTCTTTTCTTTTCTTTTTTCTTTCTTTCTTTCTTTAAATGGACGTATCATACAAATTCGTTTTCGGAATCGCAATCGCAATTTTTTCGAGACCTACGAGTGTCAAGCCTTCGGAGACCCTGTCACCGGCAATAAGGAAATTCTTCAAAATATTATCGGCACGTATATTTTATTTTTTCGTGAGAATTTCGTATTTTCCAAAATTCTCAAGGATATTTGTCGTGTAAAGTGGTAAACTATTGAATGGGTGTATGTACTTGAAGATGGAAGATAAAAGTTTGCTCGAGGTATTTAAAGAGAGGAGAAAAAAAAAAAAAGAAAGAAAGAAAGAAAGGAGAAAAGAAAAAGCGCGGTTTCTTTAACGATAAAACCGCGGAGGTTTTCTATGATCTTCTTATAGAATAGAAAAAAAAAAAAAAGTTAAAAAGGGACACGTCTATGGTGATATTATTTTGGAGAATCACGGAGGGAAAAGTGGCCGAGAGTGGAGGAGATTCGAAAAGTGGAAAAAAGAGAAGAGAAGAGAGAAGAGAGAAGAGAGAAGAGAGGAGAGGAGAGACGTGCCTCTGTTCGTTCCCGATGGCACGGGCCATCTGGCAGAACGATCTTTTATATTTTATAGTATTTATCTCTTTCTCCTTTCTCTCTCTCTCTTTCTCTCTTATTCTTTTTTTCACTCGTGTCCTCCGTTCAAGGATAAATTCACTCATGCGGAAGTTGGTGAAGATCTTTTGATTAATGGCCGTAGAGATAAAAACCGCAAGTGTGATTTTTCGTTCAATGATCATTCTCGAATTCGAGCTCAGCTCGGCGTCATTCTCATTTTCACTATTAAACTTTTATACGCGGACGTTGATAGTATTTTACAGATATCGCCGTATGCCGTTCGTACGTTTATATAGATTTTTTTTTTTTTTTAGATTCGTATACACGTATAATCGTTCGTAACTTTTGAGAAAAAGAAAAAAAAAAGGAAAAAACAAAGGAAGAAATATACGCGACATGCCGGTAAACGAATTTACAGATAGAAAGATCGAGAGACGATTTGTTTCGGAAAATTTTTTTCTTACGTTTTAATATAAATTAAAAAAAAAAAAAGAAAAAAAGAAAAAATCCTTTGAACACTATGCTTACTACACTATCCTTTTTGCCATAAGTATCCGAGAGTTCCATACGACCAAATAACAAAGACAACTTGTCAGCGTGGTAAAGAAAAATAGAAAAAAAAAAGGAGAGAAAAAGAAAGAAAGAAAGAAAGGAAGAAAGAAGGAAGGAAAGAAAGGAAGGAAAGGAAGGAGGAAAGAAAGAAAGAAAGAAAAAAAAAAGTGAGATAAATCATCGACCGGTTTCGGCGATGAATCTAAACGGGATTCACTCGAGTGGAAGGGGCATAATCAAATTTAGGGCCGCCATGCAAGGGGCGGCAACTTTTGCGGTCGTGCACATTTTCTATGCCCTTTCTGTTTACCGGGAGGGTTGGTCCCGTTCGAGGGCCATAATAGGGCTTGCCGTGACTTTAACCCTCGACTTCTCGATAAAAGTGTGAGTGAGTGGCTGGACCATCTCTCTCTCTCTCTCTCTCTCTCTCTCTCTCTCTCACACACACACACACACACTCTCTTACTTTCACTCTCTCCGTTCAAACAGCCGTTTCCTTTCGAATTCATGCGAACCATAAGTAAGTACTATATACCCTGTATGTTTATGAATCTTGAACGAAGGTTTTTTATATTTTTTCCTACCCTCTCCCCCTGTTACGTCGAAATATCTCGTCGTATTATTGATTTATATCAATATTTTAAACCTAGATGGTATTTAACATATTTTTTTTTTTTATTTTATTTCATTTTATTATTATTTTTTTTTCTCCATAAAAGTTTTGCTTTCGAAGAACCAAAGAAATAGTTCTTCAACAGATCATGGTAGGTGGGGTACAATGGGTAGTTACTATATAAATTCGAAAAAAAAAAATTAGCTTGGAAAGTCTCGTGGTAGAAGCAATTGACTTTTTTTCTTTTTTTAACATTCGCGAAGAAATAATTATGCTTCGTAAGAAAAAAAAGAAAGATATATATATATATATATATAAATAAATAATAAAAAATATATATAATTTATATAATTGTATATATATATATAAATAATACAAAATATATATAATTTATATATATATATATATATATATATATATATATTTATTTTTTTTAGAAATTTAGATATGTGTGTGTGTATGCGGATAATAGCACGCGTTGAGTTACTATTCGTAACTTTTCAGACGAACAGAAACGTTGGAAAAAGAGAAGGAGGGGAAAAAGAAAAAGAAAATTAAAGAGAAGCAAAATTTCTGCTCAAAATCAAGGGAGAGGCACGCGTGTACCATCGATGGAAATGATCGATCGACGATAGCACACGTTCATCACGCTATAGGCAAGATAGATATTTCTTTTTTTTTCTCTCTCTCTCTCTCTTTCTTCTTCTTCTTCTCTTTCTTTTTTTCTTCTTTTTTTTTTTTTTGCGAACATCAATCGCTCCGATTCAATTTTGGATCTTTTCCCGTATTGCCGTATTGCCTATCCCATTTTGTCCTATCATTTTCCGAAAAACACGGAGTTCGATGTAGTTTTATAACAAAAAAGAAGGAAAAAAAAAACACAAAACAAAACAAAAAAAAAGAAAAGAAAAAAATCTCACCCGCTTAGACGAAAATTATCTATATTCAGGATTTTCCGTTCACGCTGACCGATCAGTCATTCGATATTGACAGATTCGACGAGATTTTTACTGGAGGATTTCCCTTTTCTCTTTTCTTTTTTTCTTTTTTCCTTTGCGATCGGTCAATTTACTTTTGCTTGTGAACATGTTAAAAAAAAGAAAAAAAAGAAAAGTAAGAGCGGAAAAAGAGATAAAAATAAGAACGATCTCGATCAAACGTTTATTTCAATCTTAATCGGTTTTATATCCAATCCATTGATTGTAATTATTCTTGATCGACTACGCGTTTCGAATGTATGATCAAAAAAGAAAAGGAAACGTTCGATTTCGAAAATGGGAGCATTATTAGAAAGACGATTCTCAAATGATGGATGTGCGGTTTCTCTCTCTTTTTTTTTTTTTTTTTTAAATAACTTGTAAACTATAAAAATATGCGTAACAACGCGTGTTTGTTTAGCTGCGTTCAAAAACCGCGATATACTGATCTATACAAATCACTCTCTCTCTCTCTCTTTCTCTATGTAGGTACAGCTAATATCAGAAGGTGCAATTCGTTGTTGTGACTTTCGAGGAGTTAGAGTAAGACGGATCGGTGGGATTTTCAATAGAAACGCAACGGGAAGATCTTTTTTTTTTTTTTCAAGTCTCGGCCTCGATCAATCATATTCACGAAAGGTCAGCGTTCTCGATTCGTAACTTGAAATGGGAAGAAAGCGGAGAGTTTGTTGTTACCGTCGGTGAACTTTTAAAATTTGTAATTCTTTTTTTTTTTTTTTTCAAAAGGGAGAACGAGCCTTCCCCCTCGTACAAATGGAGCCTTCCACGGGCAGTCGTTTGACCGTCGGACGAGTTCAAGAAAGTTTCGTTCGGTCGCTGTTTTATTTTCTCTTCTTGTTTTTTTCCTTTTTTTTTTTGCATTTCCGTGCACGAGAATTTCCTGAAATAAAGGAGGAAGTGACGTTTCACGAGAAATCGTGATGCCACTTTTAAGAAATATTCGATTCGATTGCGATGTTATCGATCGGAGAATGTTCGAAAAATTCGAATAATTCCAAATACCCGTATTTAAAATAATCAAATGAATTTTGATAATAAAAATTATTAGAAATAAGAATTATTATTGAAATAAAAAGTTATCCCGTAAATTAGTATACACGTCAGGATCGAAATCTTTTCTTTCTTTAACGGGATAAAATTATAAAAAGTTCATACGATGAAATATATAAAGGTTTCCTGATCAAGGAATCTATAAAATCGAGCGAAGAATACAACCGCAATTATAATATATAATAAATTATAGTACGGACCGTACGAACGGTTAAATCCATTTGAGATTTGAAACCCTCTCTGCGAGTTTCGTCCCTGTGTGACATTGACAAGGAAAGGGGGTTGTCGAGGGAGTGCGTCGAAGCGAGCCATGCAAGTTTCGTATCAGAGACGAACGAGAGAACAACAAGTTTCATATAGGATATTATAATTTTTCCATTGTCACATGAGAAATAATTATTATTTATTATTTATCGTCTCGTATCAGAGTTTCGTATCAGAGACGAACGAGAGAACAAGTTTCATATAAGATATTAGAATTTTTCTATCGTTGCGTAAGAAATAATTATTTATTATTTATTTATTGTAGGACATGTTTCATATCGGATATTAGAATTTTTCTATCGTTACATAATAAATAATTATTTATTATTTATTCGTTATAGGAGACGTTTTATTTATTATTTATTATTTATTTATTGTAGGACAAGTTTCATATCGAATATTAGAATTTTTCTATCGTTACATAATAAATAATTATTTATTATTTATTCGTTATAGGAGATATTTTATTTATCATTTATTTATTATAGGACAAGTTTCATATCGGGTATACGGAATTTTTCTATCGTTTGCACAAGAAACAATTATTTATTATTCATTCGTTATAGGAGACGTTTCTTTGCGATTTGATCAAATGATTGATACGTTCTATCGATTAAATTTAAACGCTATTTTTTTTTTTTTTTTTTTTTACGTTGGGTCGCGTTTATCAAGATGGACCTACCAAGTCGAAGTAGAAGAAGAATAAGAATAAGAAAAATATAAGAAGAAGTAGAAGATCTTATTTAGTATTACGAAGCTCTTTAACAGGTTCGATTTTTCACGGATGTAGGGAAATCTTGTTGTATCGTTAAATACCATACGACGTGATCCGGACGGTGTGGAGAAAATCAAAAAGGACGTCGTGACGAATTTAACAAAAGGGCACAACACTGGGATATATCGAATGGTAGCGAAGTCGGTTTTTGTATGGTCTCCGTAGGTCGTTTGACAGAAGGGTGTTCTTCTCTTGGTTGACGAGAAAAACGAGAGAGAGAGAGAGAGAGAGAGAGAGAGAGAGAGAGGGGTGTGGGTGTGTGTGTGGGGGGTGCAAACGTGGATGTGGCTCGCTTCTGGAGGGTAGTTTCGCTTGGAGTATTACAATAAATCAACGAACAACACAGCGCTATCCAGGGCTCCACCCTCGCAACTTCTCTCTACAATATATTCCATACACTTCGCTATGATACAACGAAAGAGAGAGAAACAGGGCGGCAGTGTCCCTTTTTCATTGTCGTCCAAAGTGGTGGTGATGGTGATGGTGTTAGTGGTGGTGGTAGTGGTGGTGGTGATACCCTAGCAAATCTCCTCGTGTCATGCGTATGACCTTCGTAAACGCTGTTTTTGTTTTTCATACTATCTACTTAGATCCTTCCTTATCTCGATACCTGGTAGTTATAATAATGGCAACTTACAAATTTCTTTTTTTTTTTTCGTATAGATTTAACTTAACTTCACGTGTATGTTTATCCACGTAATTGGGGGGGGGGGGTTTCTTTTTGTTTTTTATTTTTTTTTTCACGTAAATGTAACTTCAATCACGTCAACCGTTACCATGTTACGTTCGTTTAATTAACGGATTCTTTCAAGTCAAAGTATTTCTTTAACGAAGTCTCGTATTAATTTAATTTCAGGGCTTCCAACAGGGCGCTTTTTAGGGATTTTTTGCGACCACGCGTATATGATAAATTAGACGAAAGAAAAAAAACAACAAATTTTGATAGCGCGAATCAATAGAGGGGGTAAGGGGCTCGGTATTTATGAAAATCTTTCACGGCTTTCTTCCTTTCTTTCTTTCTTTTTCGTTTTCCATCGTCGATTATTTTCTCTTTTCGTTTACCGAAAGAAAAAAATTATGCTTCAAGCCGAGAGTTAATCTCTTTTTGGTAATATGAAAACACACTTTTCTCCATAAAGGAGTAGGAATTGGGGATTGGGGGTTCGTGGTGGAGGATTGGGGAGGGGGGGACGCACGTTCCAGAGAACGCAGAAGTGGGCAT
>OU426861.1:8336417-8348917 GCA_911387685.1 Dolichovespula media | reverse complement strand
TGAAATTTCGATAAAAGAAATTTCGCTATTATTACTTTGCTACGTGGTACTCGATGATAATGCTCAAAAATGCATCGAAATAAATATGTACAGGTAAAAATTCATTATCGATGGCGCGCATACAAAATATCATCGTCTTTTGTTTTTTTGTTTTTTTTTTGTTTTTTTCTTTATCTTTCTAATGGTTTCCACAAAAACACAATACCCGCGTATTGCATTGAGATCGAGCGCCCATTGGTCGACCACGACGAGCAATCGCGACGTTAACTTTGTTACGTTTCGCTTATGCATTTCATCTTTTTTTTCCTCTTTTCTTCTTTTTTTTTTCATCGTTTTTATCATCTATCAATTGCATCGATGTCGGAGAACATTGTTGTGATGATACGATCCAAGCATTCATAATCTCTTCGAGATATATATAAAATTATATTTTATATTTTAAATTATGTAGAATTATATTTTAAAATATACGATATATGTTCTTTTTATAGTCGGTAAAATGATGTGAAAGCGATCCCAAGTGATGGCGGCAAAAATTTTACAGGATGCGAAGAGTCGAACCATCGTCCAAAGAAGAAAAAGGAAAAGGAAGAAAGATAGCATACAGGGCGTATTCTTAAAAATCGGCGGTAATAGAATAAAAGATTTGTTTTGTATTATAATTATCAATCGTCGTACAAGAAATTTTAATCGACTCCTTCGTACCAATCGTCTAGTCTTCCATACGACAATTTTTAATAGTAATTTATTTTCATAGAAAAAATTATATATAAATATATATATATATATATATGTATATAAATATTTATTGTATACCATGCATACAAAAAGCAAGGTGAATTAGATTACGTGCATGCATACATACATACATACATACATACATGCATATATACATACATACATACATGCATATATACATACATACATACATACATACATACATGCACACATACATACATATATACGTGCCCAATGTCGATCAGTCGAGTTCACATTTCCGTCTGTGCCTACAATCTCTAAATATATATTTTATATATCAGATTTTATACGAGGCTTTGATAAAAACGTTCATGAAATTTTGTTTTTTTAATCTCTTGCGACAGAAATATTCGATTGAAAACAAAAAAAAAAAGAAACGGAAAGAAAAGAAGATCGAATCAAATCGATAAAATCAAATTTGAAATCATACGAAAAAGAAAAAAAAAAATTGATTGAATTCGAAGATCTAAATCAAAAATAACCGTAACAACGTTATATATAGGAATGTTGGAGGATTTTTTTTTCATTTCATTTTTTTTTTGGACGAATTTATATATCGATTTACAAGCGATAAGTACAAATTTCTTTTTTCAATCCGACGGATTAAAAAATTACACGAACTTTGTTTTTATCGCGCCTCTTACATAACACATAGTTTGTATATATTATACATACAGATATATATTTTATATAAACGATTTACATTTGTTACAAACGTTTTGATACTAATGCGCCATTTCTTTTTTTTTTTAAACCGAATCGCAATGGATAATAATATTCGTTTCTCTCCAAGATCTTGTAAAAATATCCGATAATAAATTTTTTTTTCTATTTTTCTTTTCTTTTTTTTTTTAAAAGATATTTCTATCTTTTATCATAACTTATTATACGAAACTTGTTGATCCATTGGAAATGTATCCCCTCGTTACATTATATCTTATATACCAAAACAAGAACAATAGTCTTGACGTTGATATCTTATAATTTTATTTTTTGAGAAAAAAAAGAGGGATCAAGATATTAAAAGAGAGAGAGAGAGAGAGAGAAATATTAAGATTGTTAATTCACTGTTGTTATTGATAATGAATAATAAATTGTTACGTTTTATATTATACAGAAAATGGGTCTTGCGACTTTCTCGGCTTTTCACCCCTCTCCTCCCCCTTTGCGCGAAACGAAAAAGTAAATAAAACAAAAATAAATATATAAACAAGTGAATAAGGTCGATCATAGAGATAAATGGATACAAACCAACGAACAAAAATAAAAATAAATAAATAAATAAATAAATAAATAAATGAATAAATGAATAAATAAATATAAGATAAAAATGTTGACAAATTTGTGTCGACCATTTTCATTTTTGAATCGAATCGAGCATGGCGTCATGTGAATGAAAGCAACTCGGTTGAAGTGACAAACGCAACCCCTCTCTAACTCGTTGAAGTTACTACCGAGGGTGACGATATATAAAAGGGGAAGGGGTGGGAGAGGGGAGGAGAGGAGAAGCCAGTAGAGACTATGGTGGTTGTGCATGCCCTTTTGCACTTCTCAACACGATCGCCTTACCACAAGCAACCCCCTAATATAACCATGCCTTTCTCTCTTCCGGTGTTTTTTTTTTTTTTTCTTCATTACAATACGTTTTTATAGGGTGACTCGTGCGGTCGGTTATAGTACGAGTGTTATGGATAGGAGGAAGGGATGGAAAAGTGCGTAGGGCGAGGTCTGCGACGATGAAAAGAAGAAAAAAGAAAAAAAAAAAAAGAGGGATAAAAAGAGCGAAGGAGCAATAATTAATTTCTCCGTTGGAGACGAAATTGAATCCCCTTTTTCTTTTCTTTTCTTTTCTCCTCTTTTTTTTTTTTTTTTTTTTCGTTGGATAGATCGACAAATGTTATTATCTATATATTTTCTCCTCTCTCTCTCTCTCTCTCTCTCTTTCACTCTCGATGAACATTTATAAAGAATACGCGATAAAATCATGAACGAAGAGTGTAATTAATTTCTTTTTTCTTTTTTTTTTTCTTTTCTACTAAACTTCGTTAACTCGAATAAATATATGGTATGTACGTAATATAAGTTTCTCGACTGCCTTGTTTTTTCTTCAAAATCGCGATCGAATTAATTTATCTATAATTTTTCTCCTTGTCTTCCTTTTTTTTTTTTTTTCCACTAAACTTCATTAACTCGTCGAATCGTCATTCATAAATCATCATCATTTATAAATTTTTTCTCTTTTTTTCATTTTTTTTCATTTTTTTTTTTTTTTTTTCAACAAAGCAACGATCCCGAGACCGCGGGAAAACCGCCGATGAAAATAAACAGATAAATGGATCCGCAAATTTTTTTTCTCTTCTCTTTTTTTTTTCTTTTTTCTTTTAGAAACGGAACGGACGTTTCAATTATTCGTTGGCGTGTGTGATATTAAGATTGGGAGGTGTGTGTGTGTGTGTGTCTGTTGTGTGCGAGAGAGAGGGGGGGGGGGTGGGGGGAGGGATAAAATCTAAAAAGTCGCGCGGTCGTGTTAGAACTAAATGCGTTGAGATTCTCACACACTTGGAGATTTACAAGCACGGTAGCGAAAAGCGAGGAGAGGAATCGTAGAGATAGAGCATCCCCCGCTGTGACATTCGTTCGAGCTCGTTGACACCCCCCTACCGTTCCGCAGAAATATGACAGCGTGCCCTCCTAACTTTCTTTCTTCGTTTTACTCCCTCCCTCTCTCTCTCTCTCTCTCTCTCTCTCTCTCTCTCTCTCTCTCTCTATCTATCTATCTATCTATCTATCTCTATCTCCACCTCCCTGTCTTTGCTTTAGGGTGAAAACCTTTCCCTTTTCTCACTCTATCTCTCTTTGTCGGTTGCAGCTTCTCTCTCTCTCTCTCTCTCTCTCTCTCTCTCGCACTGTCTCTGTCTCTCTCTCTCTCTCTCTCTCTCTCTCTCTCTCTCTCTCTCTTTGTCTGTCTCTATCTCTGTCTCTGTCTGTCTCCGTCCATCTTGCTTTCATTCATCCCCTCTATCCTTTTCTAATCTCTATACCTATCCATCTGTTCGTCTCTATTCTGCCGCTATACAATCAACGATATTACGAACGAGGGTTAACGTCAAGGCTTATCTTCACAGAAGCTAAATGATCGCTTAAATACAACTCAGGATTACACAGATCCGCCTCTCTTAATCTAAAGAGATTAGGAGTCGGTGTACTTAGTTAAGCCTAGTAGCGATATTACAATATTATAATGAAAGGATATCGACGGTGATTTGGGTGTGTAAGTGCTTTTAGTTTTTTCCTATTACGGTATAAAATATATATACATATTTATTTATTTATTTATAAACATATATATTATTTTATTTAGTTCAATTCAAACTTTCTAATTATCTATACATATGTATATTATAAATATATATATATATATATATATATATATATATATGCACCTGTAAATTTGTTCAAAGTTCGATCGTGGTTAATATTACCTGCCATGAAAAATTGATAGAATAAAATAAATAAATAAATAAAATAAAAATAAAGAAGAAAAAAAAATCGAACGATTACGAGAGTTAGATCGAGTAAGTCGAATCGATTCATCGAACGAATTAGAGTTCAGAATTAGGGGTTTATATATAAAAAAAAAAAAAAAAAAAAAAAAAGAAAAATACCTAATAAAAGATTTCCCTTCGGATTATTTAATCAATTAATTAATATTTATACCGTCGTAAGTATATATGCGATATATAAAATTTAAGTGTTAGATCGACAAGAAATTTCTTATAGGAAAACTATGATCGTGACTAACGGATCGTATTAGTTCTTCTTCTTCTTTAACAAATGAAAGATCGTTTACGGCAGACCCGAACGACAAAAAAAAAAAAAAAAAATATTTCGAGAATAACCAGGGTACCAACGCGCGCGATACCGAAAATCCTCCCCTCCCACCCCCCTAAAAATCGTAAAAATCTATCGGAGCAAAAAGTTTCTTCGTTGATCGAAAAGAAATCGTTTATCCTCCTAAATAGTTGTCTAAATCGTGTCGAAGCTACGGGGACCCCCAACTATCCTTGGATATATTTTGCGAAAATATATATCTCATACTTTCAGGTGTGCGCGACACCCGCGGTGCGTTGACTTTCTGACGTATGACCCATCTCTCTCTCTCTCTCTCTCTCTCTCTCTCTCTCTCTCTCTCGTATCAACCCTCCCTCTCCTTATCCCCCTTACCACCCTATCCCTCATTCATTCTATATAAAGTATATACGAGAAGTATCCTGGCGTGCGCTCCAGGGCGTTAGATGTGTCACGTTTTATTTTGAAAAACGACGACGACGACGAAGACGAAGAAGAGGAAGAAGAAGAAGAAGAAGAAGAGGAAAAAAAGAAGAAGAAGAACAGAGATATATTATTTCGCGAAGAGTTCGATCCCATGGGATAAGGTGAAAGACGAATAAAAAAGAAGAAGAAGAAGAGGAGGAAGAGGAGGAAGAAGAGGAAGTAAAAGTAGTTTTAGCTTCTCTTTTTCTATCACCATGCTAAACGGTTTTTAAACTTTGTTAGAAAAGGACAGTGGTATAAAACACGTCCTATATCGTATAATAATACGTCGGAATGGGCGATACAATGACTAAGGGAAACATTTCGTTATACAGGGCCACCCGTTGCGTGATTCCTGGCGAGGTAGATGGGAGAACCGGGATGATTTTAGAGATCACTATTGCGTTCAGTCAAACTATTGCTGCAACTGCAACGCTCACACACGTGTCCTTCGGTCGAAAGAACGAACGAACGAACGAACGAACGACTTCCTTTCACGTCGTTTCATCGTTCGATACGAATTCGTAATATTCAGACTGACGCGGACGGGGGACAAGACCGGGAATGGATCGGATCGGATCGGATCGGATCGGGTCGGACGGGACGTTGAAACGTTTGAAGGCGACGAAATTCGTAACAACGACGTACTTCTTTTCCTTTATATTTTCTTTTACGATCAACGACAAACGGAATGCCCTTCTTCGTTTGTAAATGACCAAAGGGACTACTACGTAATCTTTTTTGCGCACAAATATTGCCTAACGATCGAATCGAATCGATCTTTCTTCTTTCTTTCTTTCTTCTTTTTTTTCTTCTTTGCTGACGACATTTTTTGTTTTTGTTTTATTCTCTCTTTCTATCTCTGTCGTTACGGCAGATAATTTGACTTAGTCACTTAATCGCTTGCCATTGAACAGGATACGAAGGAACGTAACGAATTATCGTAAATTTTTATTTCGTCGATTAAGTCTCAACGAAATCCTCGATTCAAAATTACGAAATACGACGGATTCGAGAAAAATTATCGATCGGAATCGAATTAATAATAATTGTTCTCGCATCTTGTACTCTTATCGTCTTATCGCCTCGTTCTAAAATCGTTACGAAATATATATTTTGTATGATAAGAATTAAAATTAGACGTGATTTTAATCGATGATCTTATTCTCGTTATTATTTGGATAAATAAGATACATAAATCAGATATATAAATCGAATATAATTACAAGCATTATATTGGCTGTAAGGTTCTTAAGAAATGTTTATTATTATATCGGCATTGTCCGTTTCTCTCGGATAAGAATTCGGTTTTTTACTTTCTTTCTTACTGTTTTTTCTTAAAACGAACAAAGTAGACTTTTCATTTATTTTCTTTCATAAATTGGCTGATCCATATAATTTCCGGCAGGTCCGTAATTACATACAAGGTAATGAGTGTGCCAATTATTTTCAATATATTTAACACTTCCACAACCAATTTCCTTAGTTTTACCCCAAACCATTTGAGTATAATGGCCGACTTTACTGAAGTTGCTAAAAATTTACGTTTCAGATTGTAATAATAATAATAAAGAAATATTACTAAAATAAAATAAAATCTATCTTTTGACTCACTTATCTCCTATGGTTCCTTTCTTGGGATTAAAATCTTTCACTTCGTTTTCCCACATTTCTATTAGTTTAGACATTGTCGCGTATGAATTGCCCGTGGTAGATGCTATGGCTACGTTTTGTCCAACTTGATATTTTTCTAAAGATATATCATTTTTAACGATATTATTCGTCTAACCATTAATATCGATATATCGAGAATTAATATCTATGCTCGTTATTTTATCACATTATTATTCAACCTACCCGTGTTTCTACATTGGTCATGGCCAAAGCTACATTGATTGGCCCAAGTTTGGGCGATCTTAGCTAACTCATCGTTCCATACCTATGGGATCAAATGATTTTTTTTTTTTTTTGTTTCTCTTACAAGTCTTTCCAAATCTTTTTCATAAAACATTTTTTTTTTTTTTTAATTACCAAAACGTTCATGTTCTTCGCTGGAGGCTGTGGTCCAGGATTACCTCTGGTCTCCAATCCCTTCGCGACCTTTTGCCTAAATTGATTGTGCCGATTCACTATCTCATTTTTCTCATCGTTCGAAACACCATGAACTTTCACTATCTTACTACCGCAATTAGGCTTCATCGACTATAGATAATCATCGATTAACAGTTATTACTCGAGACGCACAAGTCAAAATCAAATTACGAGCTATCGATAGATGAAATCGTGGGATGATTCGTTAACGCGTTAAAAAAAAGGAAAAAAAAAAAAAAAGAGAAAAAAAGAAAAAAAATTGCAATTAAGCGCATACTCATAATCGATTATTATTCGTTATTACGTGTCATCGACGAACCACTCGAACGATAACTATTTCAAAAGTTACTTATTACATGCGCAACGTAGGTGTTTTCAAAGAAACAACTCTTATCGCGCTTGTTAATGGGAAAACTATATAAGCGAGAAGGCTAAGATATGCGCACATAATTTCTTCTCTCCATTGTCGTGACTGGAAATAAAATTCTTATCAAGAAGAAGAAAGAACGTAAAATAAAATATATTTAAACCGCGCGAGTGGTTACGTGCCTAAAAAATATTTGAGAGAGAACATTTATAAAAAGGAAAAAAAACAAAAGAATACTTAGTCACGTAAGTGGATACGCGCCTAGAAAACATTAAAAAACATTAAAAAAAAAAAAAAAAAGGGGGAAAAAAAAACAAACGAAGGGAAGAGAAAGATAAAGATCTCCGTTTCATTTTCGCGATTATATATAATCGCACAAAACGTGTATAGGATCGTTTTATTGTACAATTTTAATATAAATAATAATACGTATGAATTATAGACTTAAAAAAAGAAAAAAAAACCAAAAAGAAAGAAAACGTAACGTTGTTACGTTTATATATATGGTTTTAATGAGGAACAAATTAATAAATTAATAGGGTTTATAAGTGATCTTACAGTTCCAAATTTGCAGAGAGTATGGATACCCCGTGAACACTTTATCTTGCAATAATTGTTCGCCTCACCGAACGATAAATTGATTATCGTGGCAATAAGGATGAGATAAACGAGCCCACCGATTTCCATTGTGATTCGGCGCTAATTCGAATTATAGAACTCTATCGAACGTTCCCTCTTAACTTGTGAAAAAGAACGTACCGCTCGACTATTTATACTGGTTCGAAGTGTTATCAGTTAGACCACGTTATGGTTACGAATAAATTTTATGTTTATCTTTTTCCGCATTGACTTACACCTTCTCTCCCTCTCTCCCTCTCCCCTCTATCTCTCTCTCCCTCTCCCTCTCTCTCTCTCCTCTCTATCTCATTACGATTTTAATTATAATCTTATCTCGTATATCGTTTATTACAATATATATATATATATATATATATATATATATATATATATATATATATATTTTTTTAACAAATATTTCATACGAATTTTAAATCAATTTACGATTGCTTCTTTTAGCTGTGCTATTTGATTTGTTTCTTTTTTCTTTCTTTCTTTCTTTCTTTCTTTCTTTCTTTCTTTATTTATTTCCTTCCTTCTTCTTTTTGTCCTTTTTCTTTTTTCTCTTTTTTTTTTCTTTTCCTTTCTTAATTTGTATCGGCGATCAATCAAATTTCATGCACGATTTTTTAATTCTTTTTTTGTTTTTTTTTTCGTAGAGTACGTAGACTTGTCCTTGAAATATTATCAATTAAGTATCATCTTCCAGGTGATAAAGTACTATCATTTTTATCAATAGAAAAAATATAAAAATAAAGGATAAGTAGAAAAATAATACGTACACGGTTATTAACGTGGGATTAGATTCAAGATTCATTTTTTTTTTTTCCCCCCCTATAAGAGAACTCGACTATAATATAACTTGAATATTGAATATGAACTCGAATATAATATAACTTGATTCAATTTCAATTGGGAGTTTTAGTCCTTGATCGGACATCAATTATCGTTTACGTAGGATATATTATTATATGCAATTATTAACTCTATCGTAAGGAAGATAATGGCAAAGTATTGTATAACTATACGAAGGACACTTGTACACATTTACACGGTTGTCTCAGGGTCAATTATGAAAGTTATAATATTGAATTGGAATATCATGGTCGAGGGAACAAAAATTATTCGTGTATATTATACTTCATTATACTTTTCACGTTTCTGAATCCAACTAAAAGAAAGAAAAAGAAGAAGAAAAAAAAAAAAAGAAAAAAATATAATTATGTAAAAAATTATATGATTGATATTTGAGCACATATATGATTGATATTTCGGATAGTTATTTAAATTATCGTAAAGTATATATATATATATATATATTTTTTTTTTTACATCTATTTAATTAATTACCTATAATTTCCATACGTTAAGAGAACATGACATGACGTCTGTCATTTTTCTAGAAAGGTTATTCATTAATTTTATTAGATATTCGATAAATAAAACACGTATAGGAAAGATAATTTACCTAATGTCATAGATATACATATACATATACATATACATACATACATACATACATATATATATATATATATATATATATATATAGAAATAAATAAATATATATATATATATATATATATATATATATATATATATATATATAGAAATTCATAAATATATATATGAAATTAATAAATAAATATATATATATATATAGAAATTCATTTGTATCGATTGACAAATCCGACGAGTATAATTTTCGAAAATCATACGCTCCCACATTTCATTTCATTTGTTTCAATCTGTTTGCTTAAAAGGAAATAATAACAAAAGGAAAAATGAAAGAAATTATGAGCGAAAATTATTACAATATGAATAGAAATAAAATCTAACAAAAGTAATATACTACTTCTTTCTGTCCCCCAAAAAAAAGAAATTCAAATAAAAATTTTTTAGGTATATACAAAAAAAGAAAAAAAGAGAAAAGAGAAAAGAAAAAAGAATGAAATGAAATGAAACCCTGGCAAATATTTTTATGAAGGATATACGATACGGACAATTAGCTAAGAGCCTTGGAGAAACATGCTTAAGATTAGAGGAATAATTTGTATCGTTAAAAATCCAACGTTAGAAATGCATAAACGTATAAATAAGGTAATAAGTAACTATATAATGGAGTCGTAAATATTAAATATATTGTAGGACGATATCCTCCCTTAAATATTATATACAAAAGAAAAATTCCTGAGTTATTAGGGACTTACGTATTCGTACTTTTATCCCTCATTATTACTTCTTCACCTTCCTCCACTCTTCGTCCTTTATATATATATATATATATATATATATATATATATATATATATATATATATATATAAGGTTATTATATATATAAATATAAGGTTATATGTACAAGGATATATATATATATATATAAAAGATATATATTTGTATATATTATATATTTATATATATAAATATATAATAATATATACATTTATATATATATTTATATTTATTTTTATATATATATTTATATATATAAATATATATATATATATATATATATATATATATTTCTTTTTCGTGAAGAGAAACGATTTGTTTTTTATTTTTGAAATAGAAAATGAAAGATGATCTTAGAGAACATTCTAAGATAATAACGAGGGCGAATTTCGAAATATTATATTTTTTTCTTAGAAGGCTTAAAGTT
Organism: Dolichovespula media; assembly: GCA_911387685.1. NCBI lineage: Eukaryota > Metazoa > Arthropoda > Insecta > Hymenoptera > Vespidae > Dolichovespula > Dolichovespula media. The sequence goes on along the minus strand of OU426861.1, from coordinate 8,338,108 downwards.
ATACCAAGTTAAACTGAAAATAAAGAAAGGGACGGAGAGAGTGGAGAGAAAAAAAAAGAGAGAGAGAGATTTGAGAGTGTCAAGCCCCATCTACGACAATCGTAATTCTCTTTGACAACAAGTCGATCTCGTCTTTTATCGCTACCCTAAGAAATCGTTTTTCTTATAACATTTTTTCCTTCCTCCTCCTCTTCTTGTTATTTTTTTTCCACTCCCTCTCTCTTCTATTTCATTTTCTTCTTTTCGTCCTCCGAAAATTCGGTGCTCCCAAAAAAAAAGAAATAAAGAAAAAAAAATGGGCTCTTTAGTGGGCGGGTGGCTATTCTAGTCTACGAGAGGAATGAATGGAATCGAAGGAGTCCATTCAAGGAGGCACCTGACTTCTGGATCTTCAATCGTGAGAATATCTTTCCGTGAACCTGATATTTTTCAATATATATACGTGTGTGTGTGTGTGTATTTTTCAATATATATATATATATATATATATATATTGGAGTGTGGAACGTCCTTTATTATATCGAATATTCATTTCAAGAAACATCGATCAAATTTCTTGCCTCCTATCGTAACATAACAAATGACAAATTTCATAAATTATAAAAAGGGGAAGAAAATTAATACAACGATTGAAAGAAAATTGATTTAATTATATATATATCCTTTTTTTTTTTAAATTCATTTACTTCCAAATAAAATGTATACAATAGTTCGTGGTCTAAAAAAAAAAAAAGAAAAAATATATATATATAAAGAAGATGCTACTTACACCAGTAGAACCATGATTATTTTTCGAGATTCTAACAAAATCTATCCGTTGTTCGGTACAAATCATTAAAAGGTTGTAATAATCAAAAAAAAAAAAAAAAAAAAAAAAAAAAATAAGAAAAAGTCAGAGACGGACGGGTAATCGGGGAATTCTCTCGCGTGATCCGGAAATTTGGATTTTGGACGATTGGATTTGGTACTTTAGCGACGGTGGTTGTGAGCTCTGAGCTAAAGAAAAAAAAAAAAAAAAAAAAAAAATGATCTCGTGGGAAGAAAATTGGAGCGGATCATCATCAATGGGTAACAGCTGTTGTGTGGTTATCGTCGAAAGAGAGAGAAGAAAAGAGAAAGAAATAATAAAAAAAAAGAGAGAAAAAAAAAGAAATTGAGAAAAGAAACGAAAGAAACAAAAAGTAAAAAAGAAAAAAAAGAAAAAAGAAAAGAAAAGAAGTCGTCGATAAGAAAAGATTTTCGAAAAGCTTTCATAGGAGTTATATCCCGAATCGAACGATCTCATTTCTTTTTCCCCTTCTCCTTCCTCTTTTTCTTCCCTCCCTTATCACCCCCCTTTTTCTCCTTAACCAACGTCTCATCGACGTCTCGTTGTTTTTGTTCTTGACTAATATCCGATTGATCCTGTGGACATTTTATAGGTTCCTTTTTTGGCAACCACGGTCGAGGCGTACGAAATTCGAGATCGAATTTGTGCCTCCCGTCGTTATCCTTCGATTGTTTTCGAATTCTAAAGAGAAATATATTCGGATTCTCTTCTAAATCGATTTGCTTGGACATTTTCATTTTTTCCTTTCTCTCCCTCCTATCCTTGTCCTTTTCCTCCTGAGATATCTCCGGTAATTTTTCCTTTATCCCAGGATGGGGATACAACATTATCGTACGTCCTCCTTTACCTTTTTATATAAATA
>OU426861.1:8318917-8333917 GCA_911387685.1 Dolichovespula media | reverse complement strand
GTCGTCGAAATACAAAGGCCTACGAGTAAAACGGGCCCTAAGGTTTTGAACGCCAGCAATAATAATCGAATATTGTTTCGCGTCCAATCGAAGAATTATTTAAGTAAGGACGACCCGATAAATAAATCCCAAGCCATATCTTACGAGGTTTGTTATGTTAAATCGTTAGTACGTATATGTATATATATATATATATATATACATTTATATTTATATATTATTATATTATATAGTAATTTGCATTACAACAACGATAACAATAATGTGACAAAAGATCGAGCCGATAAATAACAATATTATCGTTATCAACGATGATATCTATCATCATTGATTCGCTATTGACGGATCCGAAGAAATGATTTGAAAAAAAAAAAAAAAATAATTGATAAAAAATTATTACGAATTATATCGAAATTTGTTACACTCGATCGTAATGGACGGACGTCGCGTCATATCTAATTCAATCGTCCGTAATAATACGAAGAAACCTGTTAAGACGGCCAAATAATATTATCGTTATCGATGGACGGTATCCTTCATTTCTTTTTTCATAAGAATAATAATTTAATAAGCATGGAAATATTATTGTAAATTCATTGAAGACAATTAACGTTGGAATGCCAATAGCAATTTACGTATATCTATATATATATATATATTAATATTTATATACAGATCGGTACGTGCAAAGGCGGCAAGAATACCAACGACGATTGTCGAACTTTCACATTTTATCCATCGTACGGTTCTCCTGGTTCGCAAGAGGTACACACCGATCAAATAACCGACGGCAACGAGAACGTATGTTTATTGAGAATCAAAAAGAAACCTGATCCGATGGAGAAAATCAAAAGGAACATCGAATTGGAACTTAGAACCCCTAGACCACCTACTCCACCCTTACCCTTACCACCTCCACCCACCAAGAAAGAGAAACGATCGTTGGGTAAGGGCAAGAAGACGAAAAAGAAAAGCAAGAAAGGGAAGAAAAGTAAAAAATGATATAAAATCATAAAAAATGATAAAAATGTGGTTTCGTTCTCGAGACGAAATCGCATCCTTCGCGGTAGACTTCCGTCAAACAAAATTTCTGTTCTTCGTATATTTTCTTTTTTTTTTTTTTTTTTTTTTTGATCGACGAAGAGAGAAAGAGATTTATCTCGTGGATTATTATAATCTGTACGACAAGTCGGATTCGATTTATCGTTGCGAAATCAAACACTGAATATTATCAAATATCAATTTAAATTGGCCCACGAAAATTTCAATCCGAATTTTAATCTGTAAAGAATGCGTGAAATATTTAATTCTCTCTGCTATTTATCCGATATTAATCGTACCTATATACATTTTTACATATTTCAATACATATGTAATATATTTTATTATATTTATATATATATTTTCTCTCTCTCTCTCTCTCTCTCTCTCTCTCTCTCTCTCTCACTCTTTATAAAGATGTTAAACATTAATTTCAAAAACTTAAGTGTTATTTATTTCTCTAGAAAATCGATTCCAAAAAAAATAAATAAATAAATAAATAATTTCTCGGAACTTTCGCAAAGGTTATCGAACGCAGTCCTCCATTTATGAAAAGATGAAACGTAGTAAAGGAAAAAAAAAAAAAAATAGAAAGGAAAAAAAGGATAATACAATCTTTGGCATGAATGAATTAATGGGCGAAGGGGTGAAGCGTATAGTCGAATAGTCGTTCTTCGCCATGAATACCAACGACTATTATGAATTGGGAACAAGGGGGTGAATGAGTTTGTAAAAGTACACGAGTCAGCGTACTTTATATATATATATATATATATATATATATATATATATATATATCATACATATTTTTCGTTCATTCGTCGTAAAGGAAAATTTCTATTATCCAGAACCAATCGTTTTGTTACGGTCAAATATATATCCTGGTTATCCTTTAAACCATACGTACCGCTTTTTTACAGGTATATATTTTCTTTCGAGAAGGCGTTCTCAACGTTCTAATCTTCTCAATAGTATTGTACTTTGGCAAAATGATGAGTAAGTTACGATGACAATCTATAACGATTAATGATCACGATCTCTCTCTCTCTCTCTCTCTCTCTCTCTCTCTCTCTCTCAAGGTTTTCGTATTGTTGTATTTTAAAAGCGACATCGTAATTATCGTCCAACATTTTTACCGATTCATAGACATTATAAAACCTTTCTACCGTTTCAAAGTAAAAGAAATATTGCCAAGACATCTTTTATTCATACAAAATGAGCAGGTATAAGTATGGGTATATATATACATACATACATATACATATACATATATATATATATGTGCAGGGTGTTTCAACTAAAGGAGGTCACCTAAATATTTTCTTTGTTTTTTCTCATACTTTGAATGGTTTAGAAAGAGATATGTTACTAATGTTAGTTGTGAATATATATATATATATATATATATTCACAGATATCAATTTCTCGATAATTTACGATCGTACAACGCGAAGAGAAAATCCGTATCGATATTTCCACATTCTCTTCATTTTCCTTTTATTATTTTGTATTCGAAATTAATTACGAACTTCGTATACTTCTCATTCGTTCATTTTTTTTTTTTTTTTTTTCTCAAATCGTCGTTGGTTTCAAACGCGCGATTTTTATAATTAAAAAGAAAGAAAAAAGAAAAGGAACAAAGAAAAGAAGACAAAAACAATTTAATACGAAAAAGATTCGTCCTTCGTGGATTATTAGAAAGTCGACAGGACGTGAAGGTAGAAATAGTGGGAGGGAGGGGAGAGAGAGAGAGAGAGAGAGAGAGAGAGAGAGAGAGAGAGAGAGAGAGAGAGATAGGCAGGTAGGTAAGTAGGTAGGGAGGGTGGGAGGGAGGGAGGGGATGGATAAAGGAAGAAGAATAGCGTGGGTGAATGCATCGTAGAGGAGAAGTTCATAAAGGTATAGTTTGGCGCACGGTGTGTGGTCGTTCAAAAGTGGTCGGACAATAATAATACATAATGAAAGGCAATAAATTAAGGAATCTAAGCGCGCGGAATGGTTACGTTTTACGATTCACGATGAAATAACCGTGACAAGTATGATCCCGAACGTTCTAGTGCTTGAAAGTCTTTCACCGTCGAGACTTTTACTCCCCGCTTTCCCCTATCCCTCCTCACCCCACACCCACCCCCCGGAGGACATCGTACTCCCTCCTCCCCTTTCCACCCCTCCCTCGCGCTTTCAATCGCCAACAATGCGTTTGTGGTTGAAACATGAATGGGACGACAAGTGACCAAGATGATATCGTGTAACTGGGTGACGTTGTGTCCTTGAAAAAAGAAAGGAAGAAAAGAAAAAAAATAATAGTTTCTTCCCATTGGCGAATCGACTACACTTTCATTCGGACGTTTCAGAGGAAAAAAGAAAAAGAAAAAAAAAAAAAGAAAGGGAAGAAACGCCATAACTCAGCGACAAATCTTTTCTAAATCCCGATACGTTTGGTAACGGAGGGTGGGTGGTAGGGTAGAGTGGGGTGGGTAGGGGAAAATCGATCGTACGCGAAAATGATTTTTCTATAAGTCTGTCGTTTCTGCGTTGGATGTTCGTTCTTTCGTTCTTTCGAGAGAGAGAGAGAGAGAGAGAGAGAGAGAGAGAGAAAATAGTAAAAAAAACAAAAGAACACTCTTCCTCCTGTATCGTTCGTGGCTCTCGTTCGAAACTAGAGAAAAAGAAAATGAAAAAAAAAAAAACAAACAATAACGACGAAAAACGAAAGAAAAAAAAATAATTTTGCTACGTCATTCTTACGATGAATTTTAAACAGATTGCAACGATTTTTATCGGATATTAATTAATTTTATTCATTAATAAATAACGAATTGTGCATATATCTTAACGTTAATCGAGTGAAATAAAATATATAACAAGGATATAACGTGTGTGTGTGTGTGTGTGTGTGTGTGATTTTTCAGAGATCAAAATTTAATCGTTCAAGGATGCAAACGGGTTATACAGGGTGTTTCAGTTAAAGGTGGCCGCCTATAACATACATAACATTATACAATTATATATATATATATATATATATATATAAACTATACAATATATAAACTGTTCGTAACATACATACCTTTTTGTAAACCACTCAAAGTATTATTTAAAAAAAAAAAAAAAAAAAAAAAAAAAAATAGATATTTATGCGTCCTCCTTTAGCTGAAACAACACCCGTATAAGAAAACCTTTAACGTGGAAATGCGATACAGGAGGTTCTCGTTAATAAAGTTTAATATGACTTGGCAGGGTAACGAATGGGAACGTATAAATCGATAGATAGATAGATAGATAGATAAATAGATAGATAGACATAGATAGGTACGCAGCAGGTGGTAACGTTTGCACTAAGGGTGGTCTTCCGTATTTCTGATTGTGCCAAAGGGAAAACGTTGGCTATTGAAAACCGCAAGAGATTTTCTGTTGCACGGCCGTTCCGTTCGAATATCTAATGTCGACGAAATCATTCGTAATATCATCATCATTATATAATCCACATATATACATATATATATATATATATATATATATATATATATATATATATATTACATACATACATACATACATATATACATATATATACATACATATATGCACATATATACACATAATATATAATATATACATAAGAAAACGTCGTTGGTCGTAACGATTGCGGTTAACTTCGGCTTTGTACCGTTGTCCTTCAGGATCCATCGCAATTATTATTCCGTACGCAAACTATAAAGGAGCCCCCAACCGAGGAAGGTTGCTTGGCTTTACTTGTCTCCTATCCCAGCCGCTTTTGATCGTCTAATTCATTCCCCTGTCACCACAAATACCATTTATGGTGATACGAATATTTGTTCTCTCCTCCTCCTCTCCATCCCTCTTTCTCTCTCTCTCTCTCTCTCTCTCTCTCTCTCTCTCTCTCTCTCTCTCTCTGTATCTATCTATCTCTGAATACACTTCCTAAACAAATTTATTACCTCCCGTCGTTCGTTCTCTCTTTAACGTTTTCTCTTTTTCGTCACTTCCCAAATACCAACTTGTAGATTTCTACACACGCGCGCGCGTGCACACGCATACACGCATACATATATTTATATTAAAATTCAGGGATGACCTATAAACGTGATAATCAAAGGAAAAATATTTAACTCGTTTGTCCATTAACGAGAAAACGTAATTTCACGAAGGCAAAAAATTATGTATGTCGAACAAGTGTCGAGTCCGACGTGTGTGTGTGTGTGTGTGTGGTCGCGTCATACCAACGAGATAACTCAAAAATGATTTATTTTAAATGTCATGTAGGCGAAAAGGTAGCAAAAGCGCGAGAATAAATATTGAATAATTAATAATAATAATAATAATAATAATAATAATAATAATAATAATAATAAAAATAATAATAATAAACGAGCCATCGCGTTGTCTTCTTTATATCTTTCTTTCCTCCTTTATTCTTTTCTTTTTCTATTTTTCTTTCTTATCTTTCTTTCTTCCTTTTTTTTTTCTCGTTCAAAATTTACAAATCGATACGTTAGACGTTACACGCTGTTATCTCGCTTTACCGTGAAGTTATCGATGATTTCTATATACATACATACACACAAAATACACATACATACATACATACATATATATATATATATATATATATATGTATAATTTTGGTATTTGTTATCCATTATCTTACAAATGAACGTCCACGTATTTGTCGTATATACGTGACATCCGGGTTAATAATAATTTATCACAAAATTCGTGCGGAAGTCGTATACGTTTTATTTTTCTTTTTTTACGCGTACCATTACGCGCAATCAATACGTAAAATCGATCAATGTTCTCTCCTTGTTTTTCTCTCCACTTCCTCCTCCTCCTCCTCCTCCTCCTCCTCCCATTGGAAAGAAAAAAAAATCATATACATACACATATGTATAAAAAAGGCAATTTATCATGCTGGAACCGTTAATAGTGTTGACAGTTTTAAATTGTTTATTTATGTTCAGCTCGACGGTGACCACGTGCGCATTATGGTATAACCACAAAAATCAATCAAAATATCCTTGCTTCCTCTTTCGAAGAAAGAAAAGAAAAAGAAAATAAAAAATAAAAAAAAAGAAGAAATACCCGCGGATAGAATGACAAAAATTCACAGATCACGTTCATTATTTTTATTTCACAAGTTATATTATATTGATTATTTCCCATAAATTATGTTTATCATCGTCATCATCATCATGTTTATTATTATTATTATTTCACAAATCTTCGTTATTATTATATTGATTATTTCCCATAAATTATGTTTATCATCATCATCATGATTATTATTATTATTTCACAAATCTTCGTTATTATTATATTGATTATTTCCCATAAATTATGTTTATCATCATCATCATGATTATTATTATTATTTCACAAATCTTCGTTATTATTATATTGATTATTTCCCATAAATTATGTTTATCATCGTCATCATCATCATGTTTTTTATTATTATTATTTCACAAATCTTCGTTATTATTATATTGATTATTTCCCATAAATTATGTTTATCATCGTCATCATCATCATGTTTATTATTATTATTATTTCACAAATCTTCGTTATTATTATATTGATTATTTCCCATAAATTATGTTTATCATCATCATCATGATTATTATTATTATTTCACAAATCTTCGTTATTATTATATTGATTATTTCCCATAAATTATGTTTATCATCATCATCATCATTACTATTATTATTTCACAAATCTTCGTTATTATTGTATCGATTATTTCCCATAAATTATGTTTATCATTATAATAATAATAATAATTATTATTATAATATCAGAAATCATTAAGAAATGAATAATAGGTGGCAATATCGGCGTCATCGTTGTTGCGACGTAAGAAAAGTTCCATCGTCGTCGTCGTTGTCGTCGTCCCGACGACGAACTTGCAGGCCTCCCCAGGTCGCGAGGAAATCCAATAGCTGTGGGAGTAGTTGTCGTCACGTTTCCAAGAAAATCGTTCAATCGTCGAAGGTGGCGAACGACGAGGAAGACGTCGAGAGGAGGAATCGCGCCTTCGGCACGAGCAAATCTCCTCTCGTGAATGGCGACGAACGACACGAGAAAACATTTTTTGACGAGGCCAAACCCGCCGGAGCCACGAGAAAGGGCAGCAAGCTGAGATACTTATCCGAGTATAAGAAAAAACAAACAAACGGGAAAAGGGCAGCACGTCCTATCATCACGTAATTATTACATTAGTATACAATTTTTTCTTTTTTTTTTTCTTTTTTTTTTTTTTTTTTCATTAACTGATAACCATCGACGCTATTATCATCACGGCGTCGTAATGCGCCCGCAAAAATACGCTTGTATACCTCTTTTTTCTTTTTGTTTTATTTTTTTTTTTTTTTCTTTGGGTTTTCCCCTAGAAAATTGGGGGAAAACCCCAGTATCTTTAGGGTTACACAAAGACCCCCGTTCAATCCGCATTAAAACTGTGCGAAGAGATTAGTTTACAAAAAAAAAAAAAAAAAAAAAAAAAAAAACCTCGAATCGTCGTCGTCGTGCGAATAAATTCTTTGAAATACGGGTGGTGCTTGCTTATATATCCGATTTTTATGTATTTTTTTTCTTCTGTTTTTTTTTTTCTTTTTCTTTCTTACAGCGAACCATCGATCAAGAACAAAAAGGATCCGTCGATTAGGAAAGAAATATCCGAGATATCGAACACGAGCAACGACACTAAGTCGACCGTTGTAATGGAATTTTCGACGGTCCAAAAAATCGTACAACTCGTCGACAACAACGGCGACGTATCGATGGCAAAGTTTACGGTCATACCAGCGCGGGACATAATCGGCAAGAAGAAAAGATTCGATTCGGACGTTGGTGATAATGGACTCGACGAGGATGACGACGCTTTTGGGACCGTAGAAAAGATATCACGTTCGACGGTACATTAGAATAATTAATACGCCTTACCATTAAAAAGAATATACATACGTATGTACAAAATTGTATAAGAAACAAATTGTATATAATTAATATACAGCGACGAATTTTCTTTGTTGTTTCTTTTTTTTTTATTTATTTATTTATCTTTTTTTTTTACACGTCAGACGACGACGCTTTACGATTCACATGGAAATTTCTTTTCTTCTTTTTCTTTTTCAACGGTAAAATCGAGAAAAGAATGAATGAATGAATGAATGAATGAATGAATGAATGAATGAATAAATAAAAATCGATAAAAAGAACACGCTTATTCTTATCCTTCACTACTCAACATTTTCGGACGAAGAATTTGAAGAGATTTTTCTTTCTTTTTTCTTTTCTTTTTTTCTCTTTCTCTCTCCTTCGTTTCATCAACGCGATCTTTCTTCGTGAGATAAACCATCCATTCGAAATGTGACATGTATGCCTCGACTTGTCTCACGCTGATCAATCGTAGACCATTGGAGAAGTATACACCGTTAGAAAATTGTTAGACTTTGTGCCGATATTCCTGACCTTTCTTTCTAACCCTTTGAAACAGGAAACATTCGCTGGAATCCTGTCGCATCGGGATCGTCTTACATTTCGGATAACTGCTTGCACAAGCGAGATATAAGGGTGCATTAATTGCAGAGTTTAAAATATTTCTCCATATCTTTTTTTTTTTTTTTTTTTTTTTTTGTTGTTATCATTACGGTCATTAAATCGTACCAAGTAGACAATATGAAACACCAGATACAGGCGATGCAAGCGGTGTTGCAAATGGTTATGAAATCCACCATGTTGTACGAAATTTAATTATTTCCGAATGAGCATCTTTTCATGATTTTCTTTTTAAAATTTTTTCCACCCCCTCCTCCACCTCTCTCTCTCTCTCTCTCTGTTTTTTTTTTTTTTTTTTTTTTTTTTTAATATCGTCACATTAATAATTCTCCGATCGACGATGACACAACGCCGCGATCTGTCACGCGCGCATTGCAATTAACGTAGATGGAAGAGATCTCGTCGTAGGAAAAAAAAAAAAGAAAAGAAGAAGAAAAAAAAAAAACAGAAAAGAAAAGAAAAAAGACTAGATCCGTCGTGAACGCTTTAAAAATTTCTCGCTTTAATCGCGAGAGGGCTATAAGGAATGGAAGGAAAAACAAAAAACATCAAAAAAAGACACTCTCGTGAATCAAAAAGATTCCAAAATGGAAACGAACGAAATTCTTCGTAACTTGGGCAAACACGTGGATGCGCAACGCCGATTGCGTTAAACAAACAAACAAACAAGCAAACAATCGTTTTATTTCGAATAATAATCGATCGACCGACCAACCGACCACCCTACTCCGAGATGCTGGAGATCTTTGCGCTTTGTAGCTGCGCCTGTCTCGCCTGTCTCTGGTGTGCCATTGCCCTTGAACTGTAAGCTTTCTTAACCTCCTTTCTTTTTTTTTTTTTTTCTTTTTCTATCGTCTCCTTAAATTAAATCCGAATATTAACTTGGGAATATATATATATAATAACCTAGAGAGGCAGGTAAATAAGGATATTACGTTATTAATGTAAATTAATATTTAAAAAATTTTTTTAATATTTAATATTTAATATTTAATTTTTATATTTTACGTAAATATTAATTTACGTTAATAACCGTAACCATGTCGTAATCGTATCCTAAGTAATCGGAAAGAAAATGAAACTTAAATATTAATAATAATAATAATAATAATAATAATAATAATAATAATAATATTAATATCAATAATAATAATAATTTAAATCGAATGAATTAATTCTATAAATTGTTCTTTCTCTCTCTCTCCCACCCAACGATTAGAACCAAAGATAAATACTCTCGTAAAAAATTTGACGAAGTATTCGGTACGAATTGTTTGCAATGCAGCAAAGACCGCGGAGGACTCATAAACGCGATACAATGCAACAACAATAATCACGTTCAACGAAAGACGTCTAACATGGACACGCGTTTGACACGGTAATTAATCATCGAGTTTCAAACGATTCCACATTCATGAACATCGATCTCGACATCTTGTTCATATTTTTAACGTTCCCGGTTATTATATCGACGACACAGGCCACTCGCCAAACGTCGCAAAAACGATACGCACGAGAGAAAAGAAGGTAACAACAGTCATCGTACGGATGTTAAAAGAAAAATTAAAAAGAAATTAAATAATTCTCATCGTCAGGCATCGAATTCGTAAGTATATCTCTATCTTCTTTCCCCCCCCCCCCCTTTTTGTATAGAAGAAAAAAAAAAGGGAAAAGAAGAGAAAAAGAAAGAAAAAGAACTGAAAGAATTGCATTCACCAACATCCGACTCTTACGTGCGATGTATTTTTCTCCTTTTTTTTTTCTTTTTTCTTATTTATTCATTTTTTTTTCTCCAGGAATCTCGCGAAATCGAATTTTTTGAACTCGGTGTCATTTCCGTATTTACATGCAAATAATGCAAATAATGCAAACAATGCAAACAATGCAAATAATGGGTATGCAAATAATGGATATGCAATAAATGGGTATGTATTATGTATATATATATATATATATATATAATGCGCGCGTGTAATTTTTTCTTTTTTTTTTTTTTCTTTTTTTTTTTCCTTTAACCTTCCCAATCTTTTCTTTCGCGTTTTCATTCGTATACGATCGTTTGGAAATTCATGTTTATTCGCAGAATGCCAATTCCAATTTTGCCATGCAAAGTTTGTTGCCGTGTAAAAAATGGTTGCGAGTGCGGGAAAAATACGTAAGTTACATCTTTAAGCTCGTAAAAGAAAATATACATATCCTATATTGTGTGTGCGTGCGCGCGTACGCGTGAGTGCGTGTCAATCAATTAATATATTGCATAATGAATATTATTTTTTCTCTTATAAATTTGAAGTCGTATTTGTTTTCTTTTTTTTATTTTTCTTTTATCTTTTTTCTTTTTTCCTTTTTTTTTTTTTACAGCGAAAACGTACCTACGTTCGATCTTACTTTCCATAATTGTTCCTGCCCGAATTTGAACTATCACGGACAACAACAACAACATATTAATGGATCACCCGTTCGATTATCATACTATTCGATGACCTTCGACCCCTCTCAAAGAACCCCAATAACCAATATACCTAATATACCTAATATACCTAATATAAATAATATACCATACATATCTAATATACCGAAAGTAATTAAAACTAATCTACCTAACGCGCTTAACGGAACCAATAACATAATACCTAATATACCTAACATACCTAACATACCTAACATACCTAACATACCTAACATAACAAACATGAACGATGTGAATAATATTTGGAAGGGTTACGCGGAATGTCACAAAAAAGTACCGTCTAATTTCAAGAGAAAACGTTACTTTCCGAGGAAACTGATGGGACGACGAAATTATTTGTAATAATAGATGATAATATATATATATGTGTATATATATATATATATATATATATATATATATATATATATATATGTATGTTTTATGAACTGTCATTTGTATATCCTTTGCGTCCTTTCGTTAATTTTTTTTTTCCTTTCTTTTCTTTTATTTTTTTTTTTTTTTGCAAGTCGTCGAATACATAACGAAATTTCCCTTGACCAGGATTCATGTAACTACATACATACATACATACGCATGTAAATACCTATCCTTCTTTTGATTTTAATAAACGTATAAATTAATTAACTGCGATTATACATGGTCGATGGATAAAGATTACAGATGGTCAACGTAAAAATTTACCGTACAATTTGAGACATTAATTATCAATCACGATACATAATCTCGTAGGAATGTATGTATGGTATGATATGGTGTATTTACGGCACCGTTCTTTAGTAAATACAACGTATCATGGCCCAAACGTAATCGATTAGTTAATCACGTTTTCCAAGAAATTAAAATTACCATTGGTATATCTATTTGTAATTCTAAGCCGATAGAAAGATATACGTATAACTTATCGATTTAGGTAATGTTCGTTTAAATAGAGAACGTTAGATCGCTTCCCCTCCCACCTCCCTCTCACCCTCCCCCAACCCAACCCTTTGTAACTTTGAACGTCCATCGAACGTCTTTTTCAATTTCTTCAATTTAAGTTACTCTCTATCTCTCTTTTTTTCTTCTCTCTCTCTCTCTCTCTCTCTCTCTCTCTCTCTCTCTCTCTCTCTCTCTCTCTCTCTCTCTCTCTCTCTCTCTCTCCCTCTCTGGAATAAGTTAAGGATTACAAAGTTTATCGCTAAGAATAAAATGTCTATTGTATGTCCTCTTCACTTTCTTCGTTTTACGTGTTCTCTCTTTCTTTCTCCTCTCTCTCTCTCTCTCTCTCTCTCTCTCTCTTTCTTTCTCAAGAACAAGTTAAGAATTAGTTTATTGGTAAGAATAAAATATCTACTTGGGAAAATCCAGTCACGAAATCAAAGGTGTTACGATGCCGTTGTGTAAACGTTCGGATAACAAATCCGCGCCATACTTTTTCAAACGTTATAACGTTTCCATTGTATATTTACGTATGTGTGTACGTATGTATGTACGTATATATGTATGTATGAATTAGAGGATTTGTGAGTGTACACACGTGTTTGCCTGTTTATATAGGTGCGCATGTACGTATAACATGACTCCACTTACGTATTTACGCGCGTAAGTAATTTATATATTTATGTATGTATGTATATATGTATGTTTGTATGTATGTTTGTACGTACTTATGTGGTGTAAAGACCACCCATGTATAATAAGCGCCGATGTCGTGCTCATAAATACGCGAGTCTCGTTCTTACTTGCTATATCTCGCATGGATAGTGAAGAGGAGAAAAAAAAAAGAGAAGGAGGAGGAGAATGAGGAGGAGGAGGAGGAGGAGGAGGAGGAGGAGGAGAAGGAGAAGGAGTGGGTGAGGGTCTTTAAGTTTGTACGAGAGGAACCGTGTCCCTCTTCGAAGTGGATAGAAATGTTTCTTCTCTCTCTCTCTCTCTCTCTCTCTCTCTCTCTCTCGCTCTCTTTCTTTTTCTCGTACGTAACTCGTGTAAGTAGTTTCATGTGGTGTAACCACCGAGTAAGAGTACCACACACACGGTCGACGACGACAAAACACACCACAGCGACGTTCTACTCCACAGAGAGACATATTATCTCATCCACGCGTATCGTCGATATCCTCTCTCGAGTGGCTACATTCGATTGATTGATTCTACATACAAGGTAAACCGATTAAATCGATTTTACACGTATCGATCTCGTCCTTGATATTGAAGAAAGAAAAAGAAAGAAGGAAGGAAGGAAGGACAGAAAGAAAGAAAGAAAGAAAAGGAAAAACGAGTTGATAACGAAGAATCGATAGAGGACAAGAGAAAAAGAAAAATAACAGGTGAGTAATCGTTTCCTTTTTTTTATATATATATATATATGTGTATGTATATATATATATATATATATATATATATATATATATATATATATATACGAGATAACATCTTATATAATAACCACGCTTCGAAATAATTCCTCATATACATTCGTATCTCTTATCTATATTTACATTAATATATTATAAATTGATTATTAATCCCTCTTTTTTTTTTTCTTTATAATTTAGTATTATTCTTTTTTCCTTTCTTTCTTTTAACTTAACGAACATTTCTTTCTTCGTTTGTTCTTTTCTTTTTTCTTTTTTTTTTTTTTTTTTTTTTTTCTTTCGATAGACATAATAACCAATTTTTGTGTCTATCCTTTGAAAAGTATAAAATCACTAGTTTTATCATCGTTTATTCATTTTATACGCTCACTGATATATTTCATGGGAAATTCGATGATACCTTTGTCGATGGTTTTGCTTCATTGCGTTTTTTTTTTTTTTTGTATATATATATATATATTTTTTTTTTTTCGTTAAATACTACGACGAATTTTTTTACGAAGTTAACGATACAATATAATTACTATGGGTGTGATATAAAAATAATTTCGATAAGTAAAATAAAATAAGTTCGATAAAAATAATTTCGTAAGGGAAATTAAGAGTTACGAAGACGAGCGTGAAAGTTCGACCGTCGAAACGTTGGACGAATTTTTCGAGCTGGCACGTACTCAGTATTAACGTCACGATTATTCCAATACTATTTTCTCTCTTAAGTGGAAAGTGCTTTCTGTCGTATAGAAAAAAAAAAAGAAAGAAAGAAAAAACAGCGCAGTTTCTATACACGTATATATATATATATATATATATATATATATATATATATATATATATATATATTGATTAATGGAATTAATCGATTAAAAAGACCTAATGAAATCATTCAATTTAACCTATCAATTCCATTAAAATTCACCTAATTAATGGAATTGATCGATGATCATTGAGTCTTAATTATATTTATCATTCTTCGTTGTCGAGGACGTGAAAATTTGAAGAAAAAAAAAAAAAAAAAAAAGAAAAAGTAAATAATATGTACGATACGAGTTAAGTGGGCCTCGAAGTAAAGCGATTTTTTTTTTTTTTTTTTTTTTTTTTTTTTTTTTATTTGTGATAAATCTTAATCCACGAAATTCGTAGGTGCCCTACAGACAGAAATAAAAAAAAAAAAAAAAAAAAAAGGAAAAGAAAAGAAAAGAAAGGAATAAGTTGGTGAAATAATACGATAGAACGAACGAAACGTCAATGATCGAATTCAGGGCACGCCTTAGATCCTTTTTTCGTATTCCCGGCGTTTCTCCTCAAACACACGAGCTCTCTCGCCATGTACGATAAATAATTTCACCTTTGCCGTTCGATAATTTTATGTAAATATACTTTGCAACGAAACGAATATGAGGTAACCAAACTATCTACGAGTCTCGCTAATCACCTGGCATAAAAATAAAAAATAAAAAAGAGAAGAAAAAAAAAAATAACGAAAGAAAAGAAAAAAGTATTCTCTCTCTCTCTCTCTCTCTCTCTCTCTCTCTTTCTGTACCTCCGAGA
>OU426861.1:8311417-8313917 GCA_911387685.1 Dolichovespula media | reverse complement strand
ATTCGTCCGAACGAGATTTCTTTTAGGCAGACGATAAACGAAAAAGAAATTGAAAGAAAATTAAAAAAAAAAGAAAAAAAGAACTAAAATAAATACGAAGTAAGAGATTAAACGACGACATTGACATTCTAGTTTCTTTATCTATGGATACATACACACACACACACATATATATATATATATATATATATATATATATATATATATATATATATGTATATACGTACACACTTATACGTATATGTACATAATAATTTATTTTTACGATCGGTTAAACAATGATAATACCAAAATTGTTGAGCTTTGCGTTTATGAATCGTGTGACGACGACGTTTACGACTGTCCAGCGAAACACATCTTTTGTCCTCGCTTAACTAACTTAATAACCTAATGATGGCCGACATCGTTCTATAGTACCGTATAAAAATTCTCTTCTATATATGCGAATATATTAATATATATGTATGTATGTATGTATGATATGTACGTATGTATGTATGGTATATATGTATGTATGATATGTATGTATGTATGTATGATATGTATGTATAGTTACAATTTCATAATTGTTTTAAAACAACGTTATATATATATATATATATATATATATATATATACGAATATATTAATATATATGTATGTATGTATTTATGTATGTATTTATGTATGGTATGTATGTATGTATGGTATGTATGTATAGTTACAATTTCATAATTGTTTTAAAACAATGTTAGCTGGTAATACAGGACGATGGTTACCGTTGAGAGTCACGATGATGACTGATGACGATGATAGGAGCTCAATCTTTATCTTAGCTTTCTCTCTCTCTCTCTCTCTCTCTCTCTCTCTCTCTCTCTCTCTCTCTCTCTCTCTCTCTCTCTCTCTCTCTCTCTCTCTCTCTCTCTCTTTCTCTCTCATCGTCTTCGTCTTATCTATGCCAACGTTATTTTTTTTGTAAATAACTTGTCGTCTCCTGTGTACGAGTATGAACGTGTTTGTGTGCGTGTGGGTGTGTGTGTGTGCGTATACGTGTAACTCCTCCTTATAAACAACGTATACGATCGAAAAGAACGAAAGATATCGTACTTTTATACGTTTCATTCCATCGTTGAATTTTCTCGTAAACAAAACGAGTTTTTCGAATACTTCTGTCCTACGCGATACGAGTATACAATTTCTAAACGTCCCCGTTCAAATGTTAGTTATCACAATGGAGAGAGAGATAACGCGTAAAACGATTAGAAAAACTCGATATAATATTCTCGGTATCTTTCAGGTAGAGGATCGTTTAAACGTTTTTATTATTTTTATATGTCGTATACATAATACTGTTACTATAGATACGTACATATTTATGTACGTACGTACGTATGTATGTATGTATGTATGTATGTATGTATGTATGTATGTATGGGTAACGTCAGTTCGATCACAGATATTTGTCTATCTCATATAAAAATACATGGTACCTAGATTCTCATAGTTAATTTTTTAACATATATAATGATATATACATAATTCTGTTACGATAGATACGTACGTATTTATGTACGTATTTATGTATGTATGGGTAACGTCAGTTCGATCATAGATATTTTTCTATGTCACACGAAAATACATGCTACCTAGATTCCCATAGTTAATTTTTTTTTCCTCTCCGACGGTTTACCGACAATCGTAGAATTACCACCGACGACGAACACCATCCCAATCGGGGCACATTTATCTTCGATGGTTGGAAGTCACGCGAGAGACCGATATTTAGCGCCAAGCACAATAATTTTTTCTAGGATTCATTTTTTAATCTGACAAAAGGCGTTATTATTTGTCCTAGTGTTCCGTTCCGTCGCATTTATATGATGATAAATTTTCAAACACGTGAAAGATATATATAGATATATATATATATTAACCTTTTTCAGAGAGATATATATAGATAAATAGATAGATAGATAGATAAATAGAGAGAGGAAGAGAGAGAGAGAGAGAGAGAGAGAGAGAGAGAGAGAGCGAAATAACCTTGTTAGCGAAAGTTTTTTTTTTTTTTTTACACGAAAGAACAAATAATTCTCTTTCGAGCAATTTATATGAAAGAATTATTGAAATTGAGAGAAGTATGTGGGTATAGTAATAGGAAACTTTTTGTACGAGTAATATATCAGTAAACTCGAATTGGATTTGATTTATTACACGTAAAACATACATACATATATACATATATGTATGTATACATATATATATATATATATTCACCTAAAACACGCTAACATAATTATCAGAAATTTGTATAACGATTCGACGAACAAAGTCCGAAGGTCTCGTTCTCTTTTTCTCTTTCCATCTCTATTTCGTAATATTAAATATTATATGTCAGTTGCATATATGAAACTCGTCAACCGAGTTTTAACCATTAATCGATCGAAAAGGAGGTATCGGTTCGAACGTCTCACGTCTCAACAATCGTTCGTTCGTTCGTTTTTATAAAAAAAAAAAAAAAAAA
>OU426861.1:8286417-8306417 GCA_911387685.1 Dolichovespula media | reverse complement strand
TAGATTATTCCTAAAGATTGAACGAGTGAGCGAGTGAGCGAGTGCAAGTGTGAAAAAAAGAAAGAAAGAAGAGAGAGAGAGAGAGAGAGAGAGAGAGAGAGAGAGAGCACGTGCACGAGCGAAACGTTTTGTGCATCGACGGTACATTGCAACCCGCGTGACACAACATTAAATGATGTTTAACGTGTGCGTGTGTGCGTGTATGTGTATGTGTGCGTGTGTGTGTTGTGTACGACGTACGTACGTGTGCGTGTACAACATAGAAAAGAATTGAAGTTAAATGCACGCGTGTGGTAACATAGTGTACCGGGTCACGTAGTGATACGACGTTGTTAACTCTAACTTCGTATCTCTCTCTCTCTCTCTCTCTCTCTCTCTCTCTCTCTCTCTCTCTCTCTCTCTCTCACTCTCTCACTCTATTTATCTTTGATAAAAATTTACAATCAATGCAGTCGTAAGCAACGATTAGCAACGGTTTTTACATTTCGTGCGTTTCGAACAAATCTCTGCGATAACATCCCCCTCCCCCTTAGCAAACTAAGCTTGAAAAAAAAAAAAAAAAAAAAAAAAAAACAACAACAGTCACGTTCCGTATATTTACTTTTTCTTCTCGCCTTTATTTCTACGTTTATCGTCATCGAAATAAAATTTTTAATTGCACCGGTCGAACGTACGAGAATTATCACAACGATCATTTTTTTTTCTTTTTTTCGAATACATCGATCCTCCTTTTCCTAATACTTACTCACTTTTTTTCTTATTCATATGCATCCGTCCTTTAGTATCCCTCGTATGTTCTTCCCTTTTCTCTCTCTCTCTCTCTCTCTCTCTCTCTCTCTCTATGTCTGTCTCTCTATGTCTGTCTCTCTATGTCTGTCTCTCTCGGGCTCTTTTAGCTTATATAAGAGAGCTCGCGACGAATAAGAGCGTCCCTGGTTTCAATGCAGCACCGAACCTCGAATAAGCTGTACCATGTATCACTTTCTATTAATTATTTCTCTCTTTCGCTCTCTCTCTCTCTCTCTCTCTCTCTCTCTCTCTCTCTCTCTCTCTCTCTCTCTCTCTCTCTCTCTCTCTCTCTGTCTCTCCGTGAGATCATAAGAAAGCAAGATAAAATAAATGAACGTAAATATATATACATATATATACATACATACATATATATATATATATATATATATATATATATATATCCTAAATCGTCTTTGGAGTATCCTTAAAACGAAATAAACGCAAGAATCCAATGGTAAGAAAATGAGAGAGATAGAGAGATAGATAGATAGATAGATAGATAGATAGATAGATAGAGAGAGAGAGAGAGAGAGAGAGAGAGAGAGAGAGAGAGAAAGAGAGAAACGGTATCGTCTTTATATCGAACGATTCTTAGCACGGAAAGTTCGAGCGGCTCGATTGTTGCCGCATCATCATCGCCTCGATCGATCCTTTTAATGACACGGACTCACGTCGTCGTCTTCCTCGTCGTCGTCGTCGTCGTCGTCGTCGTCGTCGACGGATCGGACGAGTAGCAATTGAAACGTCACGTGGCATCGCTATAGCTCTCTCTCTCTCTCTCTCTCTCTCTCTCTCTCTCTCTCTCTCTCTCTCTCTCTCTCTCTCTCTCTCTCTATCAAGTATATATACGTGTATATATATATACATATGTATGTATATATGCATGTGAACACTAGGAAGTGCATTCTGAAGATCAAAAATCGTGACGTCAAGCTTCATTGAATTCTTAACATTAAAAAACTTATGTATCCATGTATGTATGTATGTATGTATGTATGTATGTATGTATGTATGTATGTATGTATGTATGTATGTATGTATGTATGTATGTATGTATGTATAGATATAGATATAGATATATAATACGTAACGTACGTATATGTACTACCATCGACCAATCCCTTTTCTCTCGTTCAATTTCTCATAAATGTAATATCTCTGAATGAATATCTTAAATGAATGTCCCAGAGAGAGAGAGAGAGAGAGAGAGAGAGAGAGAGAGAGAGAGAGAAAGAAAGAGAGACAGAGAAATATGCGTTTTACAAAGAAGATAAACGATCGATCACGTTCCAAGATATACATAGACGTATACATACATACCTACTACATACCTACCTACATACCTACCTACATAAATAAATAAATAAATAAATAAATAAATAAATAAATAAATGCATGGATAAATACGTTTAAGCCGATGGTAAGGCGATGCATGCGCGATGGAGAGAAGGATGGAAAGAGGGAGAAGGGAGGGGAGGGATAGATAATAAGAACATTAGAGATGGAAATGGACGAGAGTCTAAATGGAGTCTCGATAATTTGTCGATAATGGCGTTTGAATCGTTGCGGTTAATCGTAAACGACGTTTAAAAACCTCCGTTGATGGCTAACGCGCACTCCTCCTCCTCCTCCTCCTCCTCCTCCTCCTCCTCCTCCTCATCCTCCTCCTCCTGCTCTTCCCCCTCCTCTTCCCCCTCCTCATCCTCTCCCTTCCCGTACATCATCGCAGACCATATGCGACGACGATTATGGACGATTAACGGGACACGAAAGAGGTCGGACGATAAAAATGGATGAACGTTTACTTAATTAATCTGCTGCTGGCCCACGATTAGGCTCGTTGACCTCTGGGGGCCCTTCCCGACCACTCCCCTCCTCCTCCGTTCGCGATATTAGCGATATTAATTTTTGGTTCGTCCTTCGGCGCGAAAATTGAAAATTGAAAATTGATAATTGATTTCGGTGTCCAAACGAACGATAAATTATTAGGTTGAAGGGGGGGGAAGGGGGAGGAGAGGGTAAAAAAGAAATCCATTAAGTTTACGCGAACGTGTATACGAATAAATAATGGATTTCTTTTTCTCCAAACTAATATATATATATATATATTATAAATAAAAATCTATCGACAAAATCTAGAACTTATATTTATAATTATATTAACATTTCAATATATATATATAGAGGACGTAAAAAAGATCAGAGAAAAGAGGGAGGGGGAGAGAGAGTGAGAGAGTGAGAGAGAGAGAGAGAGAGAGAGAGAGAGAGAGAGAGTTCACGTCTTATTTAATTTTCTTTTCCTTCTTTATTATTCTTCCTCTTTTTTCTTGTTTTTTTCCCTCTCTTTTTTCTTTATTCTTTTTACTCCACCCTTTACCTACTCTTTTCGCTGACCTCTGCACGAGAGCCGCTTTCTGCAATGCGCCAGTCAACCGTCCATGTTTTCTCTCTTTCTCTTTCTCTTTCTCTTTCTCTCTATCTCTCTCTCTCTTTCTATTTCAACCCTTTTGGAATTATATCCTTCCTCTCTCTCTCTCTCTCTCTCTCTCTCTCTCTCTCTCCTTCTCCTTATTTTTTCTTTTCTTTTCTTTACTTCCTTACCTACCTCTCATCCCTTCCCAAGAAAAATTTATATCATCCCTTTTCGAAAGCAAAAGTTATCCTAAAACGTTAGGGGAATCATATCAGTTCGTTTTTATCTTTCTCGAATCAATTTTGTGAATTCCGTACCCCGTATAATCTCTCCCTCTCCCTCTCTCTCTCTCTCTCTCTTTCTCTCTCTCTCAATTTTTTTTTTTTTTTGTATAACATACGATATAACATTATCAAACGAGTTTGGTTTAGTTTCCATACGGTTAATCGCTCGCTCGCGAAAGAAACTTTAAGGGAAACTTCGTTTTCTCGAAGGCCATTCTCTCGTGTCACGAGCAATCCCTTTTCAATAGATTCACGTGTGTGTAAAATCGATCATTAGTCGATCGCGCACAGGGAATAGTTAGTTTCAATACCACGATCCCTGTTTCTCTACCTATCTATCTATCTATCTATCTATCTATCTATCTATCTATCTATATATCTGTCTATCTATCTACCCATCTATTTATCTCTGTGTCAATTTATTTATCTCGATGTTATTTCTTCTTCTTTTTTTTTCTTTCGCAATTCTTTTTTTTTTTTTTTTTTTTTTATACAGATCTTCGATTTCGCGATAGCAATCCCCTTGTTTTTGTCTTTATTTCATTTTTTGAATTTGAATTTTTATTTTAATCTTCATTAATTATTATTATTTTTTTTTTTTTAGTACCTACGAATTATTAACCCCTTTACAAATCCTTCGTTCGAAGCAACCTGCATAAATCAATCGTTTATCTTTTCCTATCAACGGCATCCCTTTTTTTTCCTCTTTTGTTTTCTACACGAATACTTAAATTAGAATTAAAAAATTATACGCATATATTTATTAAATATATATATATATATATATATATATATATCATATTTTGAACGTATAAATATTTATATAACAATGTCTCTTTCATCTTCGATCGCTCATACAACAAATTTGATAATGAAATATTATAAGAAAAATTGAATTTAAAGAAAAATTTCCCTCGGTTGGACGGTAACCGAATTTTATTTATAATTTAAAAGTGTGAAAAGCGAGACTTCGTGACTTTTCGACATAACCCCACTTTCTCTATCTCTCCATCACTCTATCTCTCTTCTTTCAATCGTATACCGGTAACAATTCTCGTTGCATTTCTGTTTACGATGGCGTAGAACAACACGATTGCAAGGCACGTCGTGTTCTGGCCCTTTTAGGCCATTGGATTCACGATGAACGCGTTGGGACAACTCGTTCATGCGTGCGTTGTTCCTCTTCCGCACAAACAACGCTGTGTTTCTCTGTGTTTACTCGCCGACCACCACCCCCAACCCCCAACCCCCAACACCCAACCCCCACTTACCTCTCCTCTCTCTCTCTCTCTCTCTCTCTCTCTCTCTCTCTCTCTCTCTCTCTCTCTCTCTCTCTCTCTCACTCTCTCGCATCGACGAGAAAAACTTTCATTTCTTCCTCGATCGATAATTACGACACAGGAATTAGAGGAATAAAGTGGAAGAATTAATATCTCTCGAATAAGTATTCTTACCCCAATGTTTCGTCCATTATCAACAGGATACGAGGGTGAGGGGAAGGACGAGAAGGGTAGACACGGTTTTGGGTAACGAAAAAAAAAAAAGGAGAAAAAAAAAATATCGTCCGTTTATTTATTCATTTTTTCCCCTCTTCCATCGTTTTTCCAAATTCATGAACGTAACACTGAAGTCGAAGGGATTCGACTTGTTTCTGCGGGCGCGCGCGCGCGTGTGCATGTACGTGTACGGAAATTGTGTGAGAATGTGTGCGTAGAAAGTAGGTCGTATATATATATATATATATATATATATATATATATATATATATATATATATATATATATGTACACGGAAGAGGTAAGAACGAAAGAGCGACGTACCAGCAGACGTTCGTTCGTCGGAGAGGTACATATTATTGTAGTAGAAGGAGAATGATTGGTTGCGAATAGCGTACAGCGTACGACGGTAGCCATACTTTAATAGTAGTAATAGTAACGACGATAACAGTAGTAGTAGTAATGGTAGTGATAGTAGTGGTGGTTACAGCGTAGAGTAGCACGTACTCTAGTGGTAGTAATAGTAACGACGACGATAGCGATAGTAGTGATATGGTAGTGATAGTAGCGATGGTAGGAATAGTAGAGGGGTTTTCTTTTCTATTTGGAATTGACGAAAACACACGTGTGACAGTGTGGTAGTATATATATATATATATATATATATATATAAACGAGTCCGCGATACATTTCATAGTGATGGTTACAGCGTACGATAGCGATAGTAGTGATATGGTAGTGATATGGTAGTGATAGTAGCGATTGTAATAGCGATGATAGGAATAGTAGAGGGTTTTTTCTATTTGGAATAGACGAAAACACACGTGTGACAGTGTGGTAGTATATATATATATATATATAAACTCGTCCGCGATACGTCTCGCGCGCGTTTCCGTTTACGTTGCGAAGTTTCCGCAATGTAAAAGAAAACAACGACGCGGCCGACGACGACGACGACGACGAAAAACGCAGTTCCGCCACGTAATCTCCTGGCCTGGTGGCTGGATAATCGATACACGGGGAGGCCGGGGGGGAGGAGGAGGAGAGGGACAGAAGGGTAGAAGGGGGTGCTTGATAAACTCGGATGGCACGGGCTTTTTAACGTTACCCACCCGTCCAACAAACCTTTTGGAATACCTGCAAATTCCTCGTTTTTCTCTCTCCCTTCTTTTTATTTTTTTGTTTTCTATCCTCTTCTTCGTCTTCTATCGAACGTTTCGATAAAATGACTTTTATCCCCTTTTTTTAATCGGATAGAAAGAGATAAAGAGAGAGATGCATTAACCTTAGTGGCCCGATTGCGTTCGTAGAGCATAATAAATTATAATTTCGTTCCTTTGACGTTAGAAAATGTGAGGACTGGTTTACGCGAAATGAAACGAATTCAGGATTCAATTATAACGTAAGGCTAAAACGAAAGATTTAATTAGGAAATGTAGGCCACTCGCTCGCTAATTATCTCTCACGACGACGACGACGTTCGACACTCCGATATATATATATATATATATATATATATATATATATATATACACACGTATACGTAGTACACGTACTTAGGCATTTACTTATCTGCATAAATATGTATGTACACACGTACGCGACAACATATAATTCTTTTTTTGTTTTTTTTTTCGAGCTCGCCATTGATCCAACCCCCGTATAGGGGGAAAAAAAAAATCAAACGTTTCACTAAATCGCGTTGCAGTGTTATAGCAAAACTACTTATAGTATATACATACATAAATACATAGATATGTGCATACATTAGCGCGTACCTATAGGCTCTACTTTCTCCTCTTTCTTTTTCTTCTTCTCTTCTTAATAATCGATCATGAGAATTGACATTGGAATGTTTGTCTCGTCGAAATCTCCTTTGTTTTTCTTTTTCTTTTTCTTTTTTTTTTTTTTTTATTCTATTCATTCTTTTCTTTTTGGAGACAACGAAATTTTATACCGATCGATTTTACGTAAACCTTTAGAATTTATATCCGAGTGTCCTTGTTTAAAACACACCACATATGTAACGTGGACTATCGAGCGAACCTAACATTCGATTTTTACATCCGTAACCATCTGACGATATTATTCATATATGTATGAATGTTGTGTATATATATATATATATATATATATATATATATATATATATTTATTTATATTTTTATTTATCTATGTATCGACTCTCGTCACCTGGACAAATTGACTGTTGAGATTACTTGTCCATCAATGGAGAAAAAAAAAAACTATTCGACGAGTCTCGTTCAACGTGAAAAGTCTATTTTTGTATATCTACCATCTACCTATCCTATCCACCTGTATGTATTTACATGAAAACGAAATATATATATATATATAATATATTATATATTACATTTTAAATGACACGTTTTAATGTCACGAATATACATTTCTAATACGCGAATATTGAAACACGCAAATCCATTCTTTTTTTCCCTCTTCTTTTCTTCGTATTTTTCCTTTTTTTTTTTTTTTATTTCTTTTTTTTCTTTTTCTTTTTCTTTCTCTCCACTTTGCCCTCGGCCTGGATTCACGAGAAAGTTTCGTTGATAATATTAGTTTGATATTCACGGTGATCATAGAATGAGATTACGTGATCAGTGCACGAGATCTGTCCGTCGATCAAAAAAAAATAAAAAATAAAAAAATAATAATAATAATAAAAAATAAAGAGAGAGAAAAAAAAATATCAAAAGAGGGTTAGTCATAATATGGTGTTTATATCTTGACGGAACATTAATGGCTCTCTCTCTCTCTCTGTATTTATCCACCTTTTGAAAGACTATAAGGAGGAGTCATAGGAAATAAACGAAGAGCCCTCTTGGTATTAATAAATACCGGAAGAAATTTATTTTCAAACTTTCCATAATCGATAAGTTCGACAGGAATGTAACGCATCCACGCGATCCCCAATCCCAAGTGAATTTTTTATACTTAATGCGTCATCTAGAAATTAATATATTCATATATGCACACAACGTTTTGCCAGTCATAAAAGTCTATATGAAAATCGTCGAGAGAAAAAGAAAGAAAGAAATAAAAAAAAAAAAAAATACATATAGTTGGAATAACCCAGTAATCAAGATAAATATTTTTTCTTTTCTTTTCTTTTCTTTTCTTTTTTTCTTTTTTTTTTTCTTTTTTCTTGAATCGCGATCATAAAATTATACATCTCTCTTCTAATCAGATTTTTTCAACTAACAACGTCGTTCAATGTTTTGTAATTATTTCCAATGTTTTTTACAAACGAAATTTCAGCGAACCAATGTCACGTACTATGGCGGTACTTGCTACGAATGAAATAAAAAATAAAAAAAAAATAAATAAATAAATAAAAAGAAATGAAAAAATTCCAATATCGTTTATCCTTATGATCGTAGTCATAAAAAAATTCTATACATTAGATCGTACCATCGATTGCGACAGTTTCATCTACATAATACACCGTTAGAATAATCGAATCGAGTATCGATCATTTCTCGATCATAAAATCCTATAAACTCGAGATTAGATTCGTATCGTTCGGTCATTCGACATTTGATAATTATTTTACCGAATGCGCGATACCATAACGATTTATCGATTTTTCGATTACAATATTCTATTTAATTGAGATTGGACGGATGATGATTTTCATCTTACACACGGACGTTTAACGAACGTATTTGTATTAATTAATCCGATACATCCCCGGATGCGTCTATAGACGCAATCAATGTTTTTAAATCGATACAATTCTTACTTAATTATTTCTCGATGGGAGAATTAATTTTACGAATTGTAAAAGAAAAAAAATAGAGAGAAAAATACAGATAAAGTTTTGATTAGATTTCCACGTACGATAATTGCTTTTGATTTTTTTTTTCGATTTTTTTTTTCGATTTTTTTTTTTTTTTTTTTTTTTTTTTTTTTTTTTTTTTTTTTTTTTTTTTAGTAAAGTATTATTACACTCGTATGAAAATAAGACGAAGATGAAAACGAAGACGAAGACGAAGAAAAAGAATAAAAAAAAGAAAAAAAAAGATCGAATAAGCCATACACCAGGGGCGAGTAGTGTCTTTCAGGGTTAAGGTGACTTAAGTCGCGAAGAGTTCGATTCTAAATATAAAGAAAACCGAGACACATACACACACCGAGAGGTGGATGGGGGTTTGGGGTTAGGGGTGGTGGGTGGTGGGTGGTGGGTGGTGGGTGATGGGTGGTAAAGAAGAGGGGCGAAATCAATAGGCATACCGAGTTTATATGCGCGAGACTACCCAAGTCTTAAATGTAATCGTTCAATCGTAACTAAAATATCCGTACGTATGTATCTGTCTCTATGTATGTATGTATGTATGTATGTATGTATGTATGTATGTATGTATGTATGTATTGTACGTATCCACGTATATATAACATTGGATGCTCCCCAGGTTGACGAATCTTAAAGTATTCTCTCTATCCACGTGAACGAGAATCGAATTTTTTTTTTGTTATCATTGATCATGATTTTTTTTATCGTCTAATTTTCCGATCGAAATTTAATAGTACATATATATATATATATATATATATATATATATATATATATATATATTTAATTAAAGGATTTAATTATTAATATAATAATCACAGTGAGTAATAAATACAATGTAATTGATATAATTCTAATATGTGATGTATTAGAATTGATTATTCTAATTAAAAAAAATAAAATAAAATAAAACTACCACCGACTTATCTCGATCGCGTTACATTCGACGTAAGTAGGTTACATGACATTCGAATATTTATCCGAACATTTAATTCATCATATTATATATAACAAATATTAATATTAATATTAATAATAATAATAAAAAGAAGAAGAAGAAGAGAGAGAGAGAGAGAGAGAGAGAGAGAGAGAAATAAATAGCTCCCCAATTTTATCACTCTAATTAATAACATTCATATAAGACGTTAACCATATTAATATAATTCAACGATCCAAGTATTGTCTCGATTGTCTTAAAATCCACGTTTGGATAACGATTAGAATAAATAAATAAAAATGTAACTTTATAAATTTTTCTAATGGTAACACAGTAAATAATAGCGACGAATTTTAAATTGCTATATAAGTTCGTAAGATTTTATTATTTCATTTCTTCTCAAAATCGATCATTTTTCTTTGTCCCAAAAGAAATCGTAAAACGGGAGGAGGATAGAAGATTTGGGATTCGACGGTTCGTCGAAAATCGAATGCGGTGTTGTTCGTATTTTTGGTCGATCACAGAAGAAGAAGAAGAAGAAGAAGAAGAAGAGGAAGAGGAAGAGGAAACAGCAACTACAGCAACAACAGCAAGACCAGCAGCTAATTTATTAGTTGTACCGTCGTATTTCGGCGATCTGGCACGTGAAAAATTATATTGGATGAAAAACGGAGATTGTCGTCGGTGATGGACAATGAGCAGCCGCACCAGGAACTGGTCAAGTGCGTGGTCGTGGGTGACACTGCAGTTGGAAAGACCAGATTGATATGTGCCAGAGCATGCAACAAACACGTATCCCTATCCCAATTGTTAACCACCCACGTACCCACGGTCTGGGCTATCGATCAGTATAGAATATATAAGGACGTAAGTCTACGCTTCATTATTTCTTCTTTCTTTTCTCCTCTTCTTCTTTCTTTATTTTTATTTTCATTTCTTTTTTGTCTCTTTTCCTTACGCCAAAAAAAAATTTTTCAGAAATCAACGTCGACGTTTCCTATTATTCTTTTTTTTTTATTTTTATTTTTCTTTTGTTTTGTTTTGTTTTATTTTTTTTTTCTTTGCTTGCCTTCGTTCAAATAAGTCACTTATTTTTAATTTATTAATTTTATATATATATATATATATGTATATATATTTGACACGTTTACATAGGTATTAGAACGATCGTGGGAAGTTGTGGACAACGTTAACGTATCTTTACGTCTTTGGGATACGTTTGGGGATCACGAAAAGGATCGTCGATTTGCCTACGGCAGGTCAGTGTTTTGAAAAATAAATAAATATATATATATTTATATAAATAAATAATATAAAATAAAATCTTTTCGACGCTAATCGACCGATCGAATGTAACATTCGAACGTTTACGTTGACCGTATTCTGATGTCGATAAAAAAAATTTCTTTTTCTCTTCAATCGAAAATTAATGCTTTACAATTTGTAACGAAACGTTATAGTAAAAATATACGTCCGACGTTGAATATACAACGTACAGTAATTATGGTATATATATATATATATATATATTTTTTTTTTTTCTTTTTTTATACATAAGAAATTTATTTTAATAAATTAAAAAAAATTTTATTTGAAAAGACAAACCGTAATTTATTTATTTATACATAAGAAAAAATTTTATCGATTTAGAAACGAACGAATGAATTTGTCAATCTCCAACGAACAAACGAATCGTTCACAAATCGATTGACTCCGCGTTTTTCGAGTTTTTTTTTTCCTTTTTTTCTTCTTCTTTTTTCAATCGATTCGACGAGCGAACGTGTTGAATAAAATGCATCGGATTATCGAACATTTATTAACGCAAGATATATATATATATGTGTGTGTGTGTGTGTGTGTATATATATATATGTATATTTGCAGATCGGACGTCGTTCTGTTATGTTTCTCCATAACAAATCCGGTTTCATTGCGGAACTGCAAGGCAATGTGGTATCCGGAGATACGTCGTTTCTGTCCCCAAACACCGGTCCTATTGGTCGGTTGCAAAAACGACTTACGATACATGTATCGAGATGAGACCTATCTGAGTTACTTCCGCGATCGTAGTCCTTTCGTAAGGTAAGTTATTTTAATGAGAAATCCTTCGTTAAATTTAGTTTCTTTCGATTATCGACTATGACATAATATGTATCTTATCCGTTATACAATTTCCATTAGTATTATCGAACGGAGTTATTTGAGTCTCTCTCTCTCTCTCTCTCTCTCTCTCTCTCTCTCTCTCTCTCTCTCTCTCTCTTTCTCTCCCTTCCTTTCTCTTTGATGCGAAGTTAAAATAAAAAATAAATAAATAAATAAATAAATAAAAATAATGATCCAATGGAGCGCGGGGAAAAAATGATTTACAAAATCGTCGAATAAAAATTATTCAAATATATATATATATATATATATATATATATATATATATGAATGAATATACGTATACATAGACTATATTCGACGTTACTTCGAATACATATGTATATACGTATATACGTATGTATATATATTAGGAACTTTAGTAGCAAAGTATGTCGAAGTATTGATTCCACTGGGGTAGTCAGTCGTCTCTTCGTTTCTCTATCACTTTCCTCTTCGGACCAATTACGTCGAAGAATAAGAGAAGTTTCCACATCGACGTCGGATAAATCGAACGCGAGTTCGAGACTAAATTAATATCGAAACCTCCTCCTCCTTCTCCCCTGCCCGCCCCGCCCTTTTTGTTATACGTCAACGTACACAATTCCCTGAAGACGTCATTGTCCAAAGTTCACCATGACTTTTAGCGATCCCAACCCCTTGCGAATAAGAGAACGCGTTCAATTTCGCGATGATGAACTTTGTAAAAAGAGTATGATAAATAGATAGACGGAGACAGAGAGATAGAGATAGAGATAGAGATGGAGATAGAGAGAGAGAGAGAGAGAGAGAAATTAATTTTTCGTTTTCTCTTCTTCTTCTTTTTTTTTTTAATAACTTCTAGGGCTACGAGAAAAAGTGATTTAGTAATGCCAGACCAGGCCAGAGCGGTGGCACGAGAGTTGGGCGTATGTTACTATGAGACAAGTGTCTTCACTTATTATGGCGTAAACGAGGTATTCGAGAACTCGATACGAGCCGCCCTAATTGCAAGAAGACAACAGCGCTTTTGGATGACGAATTTGAAGAGGGTACAAAGGCCGTTGCTTCAGGTAATATTGCATCATACCGATCGAAAATATTGATAAATGATGACATATATTGATGATACGTAACAAACGGCTAACGAGAAAGTAAAAAAGAAAAAAAAAAAAAAAAGAAAAAAAATGATATTATTATTATTATTATTAATGCTGTTGATTGATCGATTGATTAATTAATTAATTATTATTAATTA
This sequence comes from Dolichovespula media, assembly GCA_911387685.1. NCBI lineage: Eukaryota > Metazoa > Arthropoda > Insecta > Hymenoptera > Vespidae > Dolichovespula > Dolichovespula media. Next base: position 8,293,302 of record OU426861.1, on the reverse strand, counting down.
ATTAATTAATTATTATTATTATTATTAATAGTAATATTATTTAAAATATCGATCACAGGCACCATTTTGTCCACCGAAACCAGTACCGCCAGAGGTTTATCTAACGGCAAGTACATACGAGGAAAATATGAAAACATTATGGACGAGGCCAGTTCACACCGATGTAACACTAATAGCGGGCAATTGCACCTTCCCGGCTCATCGTTGTTTATTAGCAGCAGCATCGCCTGCATTCCATCGACTCTTCTCGACGGAACTCGCCCATGAACATACACCGAGAAGTTCGAGCGAGTCTAGCATGGTGAGAGAAAGAGAGAACGACAAAAAAAAAAAAAAGAAAAGAAGAGAACAAATCACTCGAATATTTCATCGTCCGAACAAAATTCGTCCCGATAATATTTTAATAATAATAATAATAATAATAATTTAAATATATGTATACTAAAATTGAAAATCTTTTGCGTTTCGAAATCGCCACGAATTTTTCGGACGACCCGATACATTGTTATTTTTATTTTTATTATTATTATTATTATTATTATTATTATTATTATTATTATTATTATTATTATTATTATTATTAATATTATGAGCGTTTGAATATTTTTTTTTTTTACGTTGGTCATATCACGAATTTGAAGGAAAAAAAAAAGTAAATAAATAATAAGGAGAGGGAAAATTGTACATTTTTTTCTATTGTCTTTCACAAAATAGGTAAGCACTTTTGGCGAGGCCACAGTAGGCGATTTTAACGACGATACCGAATGCCTGATTCGCATTGATCAAAGCAAACCCTCAAAGTGAGTTTAATCTCTCAAATCCATGAACAACACACGCGCATACTCTTGTATTCTCTTATTATATTATTCTTTATATATATATATATATATTATCAGAGACGTGGTTTACACGACGACGTTGCCAATAAAATGAGATATAACGGAACGAAAGAAACGTACAAAAAAAAAACAATATATAGAAAAAAAAAATATATATGCATATACATCTATTTACATCTATTTACATCTATTTCAGGGTATGGGAACAATTGAAAAGAAGATCGAGCTTCCAAGTTTTACCAACGATGGATAGTCAAAGGAAGGCCAATGGCGCTACGAGGGAATTAAATCATCCTGCATTTCAAAATATACGCGTTTGCATGGTAAATCCATTTTCTTTCTTTTTTTTTTTTTTTTTTTTTTTTTTTCTATATAAAACTAATCCGTGAATCTCTAACTCGAAAGTACACGTATATCGTTATTATTATTATTATTAATATATATATATATATTATTATTATTAATATATTAAATAATTGTAATATATTAAGTAATTATTATTATTATTAATATATATATATATATATATATATATAAAATTCTTTCTATATATATATATATATATATTTTTTTTTTGGTTAAACATTGCATAGAGTGAAAATTCAAACGGAGTGCAACAACCTACTACAGTGGTGACTCTATCGAAGCTAATCACGCCCCAGGCAATGCAACAATGCTTGCAATTCATCTACACGGGCAGCTTGGATAAACGGTATCACGATCTACAAGTACGTTGGGTCGGTAGAATATTTTATCAGAAAAGGTACATCCAATGCGAGAGAGAGAGAGAGAGAGAGAGAGAGAGAGAGAGAGAAAGAGAGAGAGAGAAGAATGAAAAAAAATAAACGAAAGAAGTGAGAGGAAAAAAAATGAAAAAAGAACCAGGACGTTCTTTTTCTTTCTTTCTTTTTTTTTTTAATTACAATTACGCGGGGCGGGCGAGGGGAGGGATTGAGGTTGGGGTTGGGGTGAGATTGGGGGGGGGTTGAGGACCGTTAAAATCGTTAAACGATTCTTTGAAAAATCCATCACCCTTTTTTTTGAGACTTACCAGGCTTTTTTTTTCTTTTTTTTTTTTTTTTTTAATTGTCATTACAGAAACTTTCAGTCCGATCTTCTTTTTAAAATATATTCCACGGTATATAACGATTATCGATCGGATTGTTAACTCCAATAAAGAATTACCTTCAGCCATGCTACTTCTGTACGCACGATTAGGCGATTGATTATTAATTTCTATCTACATCCGTCCAGTCAACGCACGATCTTCTTGTATTGTATTTGTTCGAACGAAACTAGAGAAGAAAATTGTTCGAACGAATCGTCGAGAAGGATCGAAAGGATCAAAAAAGAAAAAGAAAAGGACAGAAAGAAACAAGGGAAAAAAAAGCTAACGAACGAACGAACGAACGAAAAACAAAGGATTTTCTTGTTATTTTGAAAAAGCAAAAAAAAAAAATAAAGACGAGAAAAAAATAAAGAAAAAATCGAGCGAATTTACATGACATAAAAAAAGAAACAAAAAAAAAATACAAAAAGAAAAGAAAAAAAAAACTAACGCGGCTGTATTCTTTCAGACAGCTCCTATTGGGCTATTACTGGTTAGTACTAAGTCAAATTCGTTTGACAAATACGTGACATCGTTGAACAAACATACAAACATACATACATACATACATACATACATACATACATACATACATACATACATACATACATACATACATATATACATACATGCATACCTTACATATTACATACATTATATACATTACATGTACATTAAACGTAAGAGCACATACTTACGCATTGGCACGAAAAAGCACGCACGCATATATATATATATATATATATATATATATATATATGTACGACAGTACCGTATCATATCATCGAACGTGAAGTATGTTCATCCCGGGAAGAGATCTAATTCATCGAGAGCATGCTCGCGTTCTCTAACAAATATCATCATCGAACATATTGATTACGTCAATATGATTCATCGAAGAAGAAGAAAAGAAAAAAACAAAAAAAAAAAAGAAAAGAAATAGGATATAATTTTATTCACGCAAACACGTATATATACATATATACATATATATTTAATCGATGCCTAATTGATTCCGATTAAAAAAAAAAAAAAATGCAATGATCGAACAACAACAACAAAAATATATATATATGTATTTAATGTATATATATATATATATAAATGTATCGGCCACGTGATCAAAGAAAAAAGAACAAAAAAAAAGAAAGTTCGTCAGATCCTATCATGAATCATCGATTAGATCCAATCGCGATCGTCGTTAGATATTAGCATGAATTGACGATCACTTTGATCTCTCATTCATGCTGACATCTAAGGAAAGGGAAAAAGAAGAAAAAAAAAAAAAAAAAAATAAAGAAAGAATCGTCGCGAAGAAAAATTCTCGAAACCATAACGCGGATCCGGGGATCTTGATTTTGCATGGGGAATATTTTTTCATGGGGAATATTTCGTCGATCGATTATCTCAGAATCCATCGAGCTATCTCTAAGATTCCGATCTATAACGCAATTCGATCATCGTTCGTATCCTTCTCATATTATTTCACGTCTCGCGTTTATATTATTCGTTCATACGAGATCGATAATAATTAATTTTATGTTCAATAATAAAAATCTAGTGTCCGTATTGTTAAAAGAAAAAAACATTTTTTGATAACAATCTATCTATCTATCCTTCAGGAGATCAGACAAGCTGCCGAGTTCCTCGAGCTACCGCAATTGCTGATGGTACTTGGTACGATACAAACTCGTGAACAGTTCGCCAACAGCGATTTAAATAATCGTTACAAACAAGTTGTAAGACAACGACTCGAGGATATCTGTCTCGAACAAGGTAAATCGATCATTTGTCACGCATATATATATTATATTTATTATTATATTATATATATATTTTTTTTATTTATATTTGTATATATATATATATATATATATATATATATATATATATATTTATGTTACATTATATGTATACCGATAACGAAAAAACGCTCCGCTGGGATTATTATGAGATCTGGTGTTTTCTTAAAAAAAAAAAAAAAAAAGAGAGAGAGAGAGAGAAAAAAGAAGGAAAAAGAAAATATCGACCTCTCGAAAAAAAAATCTCACGATGATCCATGGTGGATGAACTTTTCGTTGAAATTATGAGAGGAACGATCATTATCGTCGAATAATACAATCTGCGTTTTTGTTCTTTGTATTGTTTCTGTCGTTCTAAACAAAAATTTATAGGATTATTCGCCGACGTTGTGTTTGAATTGGACGACGGTAGTATGCCAGCTCATCGTGCTGTCCTAACTGCTCGTTGTGACGTAATGAAAGCAATGTTCTCCGGTGATTTTCGCGAGAGCAGCGCAAAGATCGTAAGTTTCTTTTCGTTACGTTTCCGTCAATCCGTCATCGATAAGATGAAAATTAAGTTTTCTTTCTTTTTTTTTGTTTTTTCTCTCTTTTTTTGGCCCGAAATAACACGAAACTCGTTTCGATCCCGACAGATAGTATTCCCAGGAGTCAGAGAGTACACGTTTCATAAGTTACTTTGTTACTTGTACACGGACGAAGTGCCAGCCATATCTTCGGCTAGATGTTTGAATCTTTTGGAATTAGCGAATAGATTGTGTTTGCCAAGATTGGTCAATTTGGTTGAGAGCAGGGTGATCGAGGATCTTAAAAGATTGTCGCAGAACGAAGGTAACGAGGCCGTTGAAAATTGTTTGAGGCTATTGGAACCTTGCAAGGTCGGTAAATTAAATCGGATGAGCTGTAATTTTTTTTTCTTTATATATATATATACACATATAAAAGGGATAATATATTTTTTCGTTCGTTTTTCTTTTTCTTTTTTTTTTTTGGTTTTCTTTTCGATCGTAGTTACACAACGCGGATCAGTTGGCGGATTGGTGTATGAATCACCTGTGCGTGAATTATAATAAACTTTGTAAGATGTCACCACGTAGCGTGCGCCTACTTCACCCAGAAAATCAAGAGTATTTGAACGAACATCGATGGCCACCAGTGTGGTACGTGTATAATCATTATCATTATTATTGTTATTATTATTGTTATTTGTAATTTTAAATCATAAATTTGATACGTTCGATCGTACAACCATATTCTCTCTCTTTCTCTCTCTCTCTCTCTCTCTCTCTCTCTCTCTCTTTCTTTCTCTCTTTCTGTCTCTCTCCTTATAAATCTCTATCTCTTTCTCTCTCTCTCTCTCTCTGTTTTTCAATAGGTATCTGAAAGACTACGATTATTATCAAAAGTGTTTGGCCGAGCAGGTTCGCGAGAATAAGCCGACCTTGAAAAGAAATCGCAATCAATCGGTTTGCCTGTGTTTCTCGGGCTCGAGTAAAACGAGACGCGAGAGTACGAACAATGGCGGCGGCGTTAATGGCGGCGGCGGCGCGACGTCGGCGTCGGCTACGTCAACGACAACGGCCGAACAACAGGCTGCGGAACGTCCGCTCTTCGATCCCACGACGGAATCCGGAGAACAACAGGCCGTTGTATGACAGGAGCCAAGCGGCCATAGCCGCTCATCCTTCAGATTCGTTCTGATTTTACCCGTGCTCTTGGTCTTCATTTGCACCATTTTTACCATTTTGATACTCCTACAGATTTATACTTAAGGTACGCGAGAAATTACTGAGAGAGAGAGAGAGAGAGAGAGAGAGAGAGAGAGAGAGAGAGAGAGAAAGAAACAAAAAAAAAATATATATATATATATTTATATATATATATATGTGTTTATATATATATATGTGTGTGTACATGTATGTGTGTGTATAAATAAAAATAAAAACCACACGTATATACGAAAAGAGCGAGGAGGAGGAGGAGGAGGAGGAGGATGAAGAAGAAAAAAAAAACTATAGGAACGCAGGAGAAGAAAAGAACGCACGTGCGCTTAAACGAAAATATCATTTTCACGAAGAGAAAATTGTTCGGCCGATTACGATTTTAAAATGGACGACGTTGCTTCGAATCGTCTCATTTTCCTTCTATTTTTTGTCCCCCCCCCCCTCCCCGACGCGACGCAACGCGACGCGACGTTTCGAAAAAGAGAAGAAAAGATAAGAGAGAAATAGAGGAGGTTAGAAGAAAATAATCGATGGAGAGTAACGACGTCATTTTTGGATAAATGATATAACGGCGATGACGATGACGATGACGATGACGATGGATGGATCGGGTGGGTTTTGAGAGGAGATGAGAGGCATACAAAGAACAAAAAGAACAACAACAACAACAAGAACGGCTGCATCGATAAAATTGATTAAATATATATGAAACATTAATAAATGATTTTGTTCAAAATGAAAAACAAGAACGACACGACGACGCAAAATCAACAAAACTCTTCGAATGTTCACAAATGTTTTTCAAAGGACGTACGTACGTGCATGCATGCGACACACATACACAAACGTTTGATCCGCGCACATCCACCGTTTTTTTTTTTTTTTTTTAAAAAAACGTTCGTGCCTTTTTTTTCGTTGCGCGAACTCTCTCATAATGAAAAAAACAAAAAAACAAAAACAAAATACACACACAGAAACACACGAACACTGAGAGATAAAACGGGGTATAATTTAAAGCGTACATACGCATATGATGTCGATTAAACGACGCGTTCTTAATATCTCAAAAATAAAGAAAGTTCCTTTCCGCAGATCGTCTCGATCGAAATCCAATATTAAAAAAAAACGATCGAGATTGTTTCTTGCCTATAAAGATTCCTTTTGCAAAATAAAATAAAAAGAAAAAAAAAAGGAGAAAAAGAAAAAAGAGGAAGCCCGACATATATTTTGGAAAAAATGGCTGAGAAAGAGATAAATAGATAGATAGATAGATAGATAGGTAGATAGATAAATAGATAGATAGATAGATGGATAGGGTAGCTAGATAGATAGATAAATAGATAGATAGATAGAAAGATAGGTAGATAGGTAGATAGAAAGAAAGAGATAGGGATAGAGTTAAAGATAACGAA